>CAXDID010001127.1:0-55280 GCA_963988835.1 Hexamita inflata
TTAAAATAATTAGATTACATTTTAAATACACAAAACAAATAAAGTTTTAGTCACAAAATATATATATAATTGCTTTGTCCGTTGATATCGGATATATAGCCCAAGTGTATATTTTAGTCATTTATCAATATTTATCATATATCGGCTCACTCTTTTGGTACATCTCAAAAACATCCACTAAATAATCAATTACTTCAATCACAAGAAACATTTTAAAATGTTATTTTCATTTTAACGCGTTCTTTACTCCTGTACATAAAGGACTCTATATTTTCAGTGTTAATTATTTGAGATGTCATCAAATTATATCAATTCAGAAATGATAGTATTATACTTTATCGTGTTATTAATGTGTTATTAATGTTTATATAATATTAATGTTAGGTTATTAAATTTTCAGAGAAGATGGGTGAGATAGTTATAAGATATTACAGCTACCGTGTATTTATTCTTATTAAGAATATATTCATTAAGGTGTAGCATTTATTGCATTCTCTGCAACGGTATGTTATATTTACAATTAAATATTAAGTTGTCATTAAAGGTTAAATGTTTTAGACCATTACTGTGTTATTAATATTTATATAACATTATGTTATATAGATATTTAGAAATATAAATGAAAAGGGACCCCTCTTATATGCGGATTTCTGTAGTATACCCGTTTTTATCAAAGATATAATTAGGAAATATTATACTAAATAACAATAATTATACTATTTCGTTTAGTTACCCACTTCAATTGTATATAATGGAAGATTCAAAGACTTGAAAGAAATACGTTCAATTAATTAACTTAATAATGAACAAAAGTTATCAATACGAATTACTTAATTGTGATGTATTATCAAACAAAATGATATCTTATAAATTTAATATTAGAAAAATAGTATTAAATGTTAAAAAGAACACTATTATAATGCTAACAATCAACAAACTAGAACAACAGGTTTAATGTGTTAACTCATATCGGCGATTAAATCCATTAAGTGTTCCTATCTTGATTCATCTTTGAGTGGAAGCTTAGCTTTCAACTATAATTTTACCCAATTTGACAAGGGTATAATATACGATATGTGTTAATCAGAAAACTCTAAAATATAATTCCAATAAGTGTAAAACATCAAATAGAATTAATAAAAAATATATATCCATTAAATGCTTTAAATTTATTTCCAACATGACTAATAAAACATAAAAGCAAAAATGTTGTAAATGAAGAAGAACGCTCACTGGCTGTCTTCGAGGCCGCCGACTTGCTGCGCGGCCTTTCTTCTTGCATTTTGGTCTTTTCTGGCGATGTCCTGGTCCACGAGCACCACGTACTTCTTGCGCTGCATGAAGTAGAAGAGGGCGACGACGGCCACGACGACGATGATGACCGCGAGCATGACCCAGATGATCCAGGTGAGGTCTTGGTTTCCTTCGTTTTCGTAGTACTGCTCGTCGATCAGGTCCATGCCGAGGCGGGCTTCGATGGGCTTGTAGGCCACTGCGATGTTGATGTCGTGGGAGTCGGCGGCGATGACGTTGAGCCAGTACTTGGCTCCCTTCTCGAGGGCGACAGTGGTGTTGATGGCGACCACCGCCTCTCCGTCCGCGAGCCTGGCCTTGTCGGAGATGAGCTGGCCTCTGCGGATGCCGCACGCGGTCTTCTCGTTGCCCTGGCCCTCGGTGAGGACGTAGACCATGTAGCGCACGCCAGACACGTAGCTGGCGGGGTCCACGACGACGGTGAGGAAGCCGTCCTTGGAGCTCATGTTCACGCGGATGTTCTGGGAGGAGACCTGGGGCCTCGTGTCGATGTAGCTGTGGTAGAGCACGAACTCGGCGCCGGCGGAGGTCTCCACGGAGGCGAAGAAGTTCTGGCGGTCGTTGGTGGAGTTGAGCACGGCCTTCACCTGTCCATTGGTCTGGGACTCGGTGACCAGCGGCTGGGAGTTGGCGGCGCCGGTGGAGGGCACGTGGTAGTAGCTGAAGCTGGACTTGAGCGTGCCCGTGCAGGTCTCGATGATGGCTCCGGAGGGCGCGTAGGCCGAGTCGAGCACGAAGTCCACGTTCTCGGCGGCTTCGGTGGAGATCTTCTTGTACTTGCCGTAGTCCAGGTTGTACTGGTGTTTCTTCTCGATGGACTGGAGCTCGACGGTGATGTCTTCCTTCGCGTACAGGGTCACGAAGAAGTCCGTGTCGTCGCTGGGAGGGATCACGAGGCCCTGGGCGCCGCACTGCGTCTCGGCCCACATGTACCTGTTTCTCCTGGCCACGTTGTTGACGTTCACGAACATGGCCACTTTCTTCTCGAACATCACTTCTGGGATCTTGTCAGTGAAGTACTGATATTGTTGTATAACAGCGGTGAGAATGAGTGCGTTTTAATTGTTCGTTCGGGTGAACTTATAGAATTTGTGGTTTCCGGCATGATAATTTGTGGTTTGGTGTTGTTTTAGAGATTTTTTATGAAGTACTCCTCTATTTCGAGTTTGGTTGTTTTTTTTGCTGTTGATTTTATGATTATGTAAATAGTGATGTTTGTGGTATGTTTTGTGTTATTAGTATGTTCCTGGTTTTGTTATTGTTTGATCGCATCTTGTTAATTTTTTCTTGGTAGTAAGGAGACGCATATGATTTATCATTATTTTACTTCGATTTAGAATTGATTTTCTTTGTAATTTGATGTGACTTTGAAAAGCTATCTATTGTTATGTTGGATAAATAAGCTATGTTGTGTGTTGTTGTTAGCCCAATAATTCGAGCATTTGCTCATTCATTTTTTTTCCTTAATTCATCTCTTTGTTTAGATTGTGTAGTAGATGAATTGAGAGTTTTTTTGGTTGAGTTAATCTGAGTGTTGTTGTTATGTCTGAGAGGGTGCATTATTTGAGGGAATATTTCATCATGGGGGTGGTTGGTTGTGTTGTTGTGTATTTTCTTATCAATTCCAATCACTAGCTCGTGCACGAAAACGGCCTTGTTGGGCATCACTGGAACTACTGTATCAAAGTTCTCCTCCATTTAGTGGACGGCGGCAGGAATGATCAATAGCTCGGCGTCGCACTCGCTGGTGATGTTCACGTACACGAACTCGTTGTCGTAGAGCGCCTTAGCCGTGATTTTGATGTTGAAGGAAACCAGGTTCTAAGCTTGTGATAGCGAGGCGTAGCGGAAGTACTTCCTGGAGCCGAACTGGTCGAAGGTCACGTCGCACGCAGCCGGGAGCGCCGCGTATGCCTGGAAGACCATTTGCGAGAAGTAGGCGGCTGTGTTCCCGTTGGTCAAGGCCGTCACGATCGGAGCCGGGATCTTCACGCCAGCGACCACGCTGACGCCCTTGGCCAGCTGGATCGTCTTCTCCTCCTGGTTGACCAGGATCTCGCTGATGACGTTGCTGGACACGAACTCGACCTGGACCTCCACGTTCTTCTTGGCGGCGTTCTGGACGTGCACGAAGATCTCGCCGTTGTCGAACGAGCCCTCTTTCAGCACGAGCTCCACAGCGCCGAGGCCCTCCGCCACCTGGACGGCGCGGTCGGTCTTCTGGGGCAGGTAGACCGCGGAAGAGACCACGACCGCTAGGGGCGCGGTGGAGTCGTTGGAGGTGACGTAGAGCTTGCCCTCGAGCAGGTCCTTCGCCTTCATGCGGTAGTAGCGCGAGCCCTGGTTCTTCTGCACCACGTCGTACACGATCGTGTTCGGCTCCATGACCTGGAGCGGGGCGTAGATGACGGAGCTCTCGAAGCTGCCGTAGACCGCGTAGTAGAGGATGAAGTCGGCCACCTTGATCTGGGTGTTGTTGTCGAGGAGCAGCTGGCAGCGGCCGTTCTTCACGGCGCAGGAGTCGCCCAGCAGGCCGTACTTGTGGGTCACGTAGAAGCTGAGGTCCACTTCCCCGCCCACGAAGGCCAGGTCGTAGCTCAGGTTCTGCAGGTTGCTCATGCCCGGCAGCGCGACGGCGTTGTTGAGCACGTGGTGGCTCGCGACCTCCTTGACGGTGTCCGCCTTCAGCTCAGTGAGGTCCTTCGAGACGACGAACCAGAGCAGCAGGAAGGGGATTTCGTCGTTGGTCCAGGGCATCACCGGAGAAGACACCTTCGCGTGGGTGATGACGCTGAAGTCGGTGGACGTGAGGGAGTCTATCAGCTGGGAGGTCTCGTCGATCTGGTTGTGATCCACGTCCACGAGCCTGGAGGTGATGTTGCTGCGGTAGCTCGAGTTCTGGATCTCCTGTGTGTAGATGTAGTTGGTCAGCTTCCCGAGGGCCACTGAGTTCATGATGTAGCAGTTCGGGTTCATGTAGACCTTGCGCACGTTGGTCTCGTTCACGGCGAAGGCGCCGGCTCTGATGTCCATCTCGACCGTGAGGGCCTGCTCCACGTCTGTGGCGAAGACCGTGATGAAGGTGTACACGTCTGGGTTGTTGAAGGCGTAGGAGGTCTGGCCGGTCTGGGCGTTCATGCAGCTCGCTCTGTCCACGTGGGCGTTCGCGTTCGAGCAGAAGGTGGCGGAGGCGTCGATGAGGAGGCTGAAGGAAGTGCCGTCGCACCTGGCGGCCATGAGGTACAGGTCTTGGTTGGCGGCGACCTTCATGGGCTTGGACTGGGGCGTGAGGATGTAGACGGACTGGGCCTGGAAGGTGACCGAGCCGACCTGGTTTCTCCTGGACAGCGTGAACATCACGTATATCTGCGGAGACGTGAGGCCGAACTTGGCCGCGTAGCCGTCGATCTGGACGGTTCCGGTGGCGTTGAAGAAGTTGAGGGCGTTGGCGTCCTGGGTGCACTCCAGGTAGGTGGGAAAGACGCACACCACCAGCCCCATGGCACGCGAGGCCTGGAAGTTTATCACCAGCGAGTAGCCCACCATGTTCTGGGCGTCGTTGGTGGCCTCTGGGACGTCGAGCTGGAAGATCTCGTACTTCATCCAGTCGTCTTGCTTCGTCTGGATCGGGATGTCGCGCATGACCGCGCCGTGCCTGATGAGGGTCGCTTGAAGAGCGTTCAAAAGGACAAACATATATTAGAAGTGGAATTGGATTTTATATCTCTATAATATATCTATAATTGGATTTACAATAATCATTTTAACAATTTTAATTTAACAACTTCATTAATATGAAGTGGTTATTATCTCAATCATTTCTAAAACTATTATTACTGTTATTAGAGAAGTTTTCAGAAACTAAAGTATCCATAATTCTATATAGGAATGGAAACAACTGGAATGATTAACTGATACCTGATTCTATTCTTTGTTATAGTGAGTCTTACTGTATAATTTACTTATCATATTGTTATTAAGTTATGTTACAATTAAGTCAATCATTTAATTTAGTTTCACCAAAAATTGAATATATAGCAGTGAAGTGATATTTCTCAGAAACATATAACACAGATACATATATAAAAATATAATTTTTTTCTAATGTTATAAAAACCACTTCATAGAAATGATTCACATTATATAAATAGTAATGGGAATTACAGCTGATCAGCTGAAGGATATAAATATTATATTATAAAATAAAAAAGATGCGTTAACACAGAATAACTATAACTCAATAAGTAGTCCATGGACTATTACATCATATTAAAACGCTGCAACTTCTTATCTCAACTCAATGGTATATACGACGGATCGTACGTATCTTTGGTCATCTTATAAAAATATGGAATAAGGACCGCAATTGCAATCAACTGTGAATAATTTACTTGCAATTGCAACAGCATATGCTACAACTCCATATAAAAACTACACAAACATTCACTTTTAGAACGCAACTACTCTGAATATATTATCTTAAGCACTTGACTTTGTGTTTACCACATACTACAAAGCAGATTTGGCAAAACTCAGTCCTCCATTATCTGGAACAACTTAAAACTGGTGGGAGTGGTAAATAGGTATTCCAGACGTTCTAGGGAACATAATTGTTTTAATTTAAAACAGTATCTCTCCAGAACTGATGAACAAATTTCTCACATCGTCAAAGCGGTTTTTACCCAATCCAGGATTCTTCGGGAACCTTTCGGGATCAATTTGTTCCAAACCTGTTGTATCAACAGGCGGAAATTTAGTTGATACAGCTAGAATTTGCTTCTTGAGAGGACTAATATCACAAAATATAACTGAGTCCGATACATCATTCCACGCAATGGATCACATTCTGGATTTCGTCACAATTTCGGATGGATTTTACAAAGACTATTCATTTATTTAACATAGTACCATAGTATCCTCTTCGAGTTATGGAAATACCTTGTTTTCAGGTATTACAGCTCTAATTACTATATTATAAGGAAATTCTATGTATCACTTCAGCAAATCAGGATTTGCTAATATATGCGAATATATAATGCAAGCAGAAACGCCTCTAATGTATAACGGACAAATGATGAATATGGTTAACGGTAGAGGTGTCTCACGAAAAGAATAAGAATACGTTATATGTAAATATTTTGTTGGGATGATTGCAGTTTTAAGCAAATAAGCTTCAACTAAATAAATGCAGCTTTAAATGAGGAATATAGTAAAACATCATATTAATAAAGCCAAGCCACATTATGACGAATTAGGTATTTATAATCAAGCCCGCACCATTATGATCGAAATTCTTAACGATACCACAATCCCAGCTACACAGCCAGAATTCCTGCATAGAAGGTACTCTTCCATGGCTAGAGTGGTTCATCGTCGTGATAACTATGCTTTTGCCATATCTATGCACTCTTATAAAGTTGGCGATTATGAATCCATTAATGGAGAGAATCTGCACGGCTGGTACACTGGAGATGGGATGGAGTACTTGTACTCGAATTACCAGTAGTAATTCACAGATTTCTTCCCTACAGTTGATCCGTATCTTCTACAAGGAACTACAGAGCTTACTGTTGCTCGTAATAACAGTGAAGTGGATGGAGTTAGAAAGTCTAAAATGAGCAATGCAACATTCGTGGGCGGAACCGATTTGAACGGGATTGGAGTGGTTGGAATGGAGTTTTACAACTACAATTATAAACTTGGCGGGTTCAGGTCCTGGTTCATGTTCGACCAGTCAGTAATGATAATTGCGAACTATAACAGCACAGAAAACTACAGGAGCACTTTTTTGAACAGATAATTGGGATCTCTCGACCAAAAGGTGTTCGTTGACTCCAAAATGATAACCAATGATTTGAAATAATACACCTGTAATAAGCTTTTTGTGGAGGGAACTGGGGTCAACGACTCGATTGGGATCATCTTCCTGAAGCCAACTTAAATATTCATAAAGAAAGAGCTCAGAACTGGTGACTGGAATCAAATTGGAACCAGTTCGGGCGCTGTTCAGAGGAATTTTGTTACAGGATACGTTGAGAAAACGAACGCGTTCTTAGAACTGTAATATGTAATCGTGTTCGGGTGCAATCAAACTGAGTTTGATCTGGTGAATCAAAATGACTACCAGGTTGTGAGCTAAAACAGTTCAATGCACATCATAAAGCACACTGAGAATAACGTTACATACGAAGCTGCGAACATATTCAACTTAACAGCAGGATAGTCCGTGAGCATAAACAACTTCAAAATAAACTCAAATGCCTCCGTTTTAATCAGAACAGCAGATATAGTCCAAATATCGATTTCAGACCCGACGTAGAAGTAAATGACTCTAAATTTCACCCATAACGATCAAGAATAAATGGTAAACGTTACAAGTACCGAAGGAGCAAGTTTAATTTTCGATTACGCTATTAAAAATAATTAAAATAAATGCGGAGTTGGTTGCGCTGCTGGAGTCTCTATAGCTGTGATCATTCTCGTTGTCGGAGGAGTAGCTGGAATCTTCGTTTACAAGAAGAAGGTAGTTACACCAACAAATATACCAAAAAGAATTAAAAATACGAAGGTCAAAGCAGGAACTGAGATGTTCATTTGAAATATTTGTTTTATTAATTCTAATTATCATTTATTTACAATCTACATCAAAATAATGGTAATGAAATGTAATAGATAATTACATAAGTGAAACAAACTGTGTATAATCAATCAATTATTAATTTAAAATCATTACAAGCTTCTTGTTTATCTGTTGATGAGTTCTTTGAGTTCGTTCCAGTAGCTTCCGATTTGTACTCTTTGTGCTTTTTGGATGATCATATCGTCAACAGTGAGTTGTAGTAGTTTTGAGCGGCTTCCGTTATTGAATACTTTTCCGTTGACTACTTATAGGTTAATATTTTCGCTGAGAACCATTTCGAGTAGTTTGAGGTTAAATTCGCTTAGCTGCAGCAAATCCAGGACGCTGAGTTTAACCAGCCTGTAAAAGCTCTGTACGAACAATAATTGGTATATGTGCTCTACTCCACACTGAACCAAATTGAGTTCCTTCAAATAGCAATTAAGTTTGTTTATTCGCAGGTATTCCAAATCGCAGTTAAATAACTGTAAATTCTGAACGACCACATTCTCAGAAAATACCGTTTGGAGCGGAACCTTCATTAGAACCAATCGCTGGTTTTCTATTTGAACGCGCGGGAGTGGGTGAAAAACCGAATCTGTAAGCATCAAATCTACGAACTACTGTAAATGCTCGGCTTTATCCCCTGGTTTTATTCCGAACAGCTTATAATTAAAATAGTTGTTTATCTCCCTTGAAACGGCTATTTCCTCCTCCTCGGTCAGCTTCGCCTCTTTCTTGTGGTACTTCGCGCAGGCCTGACTCCGCTGGCTCTAGTACAGCTCAAACACTTTCGTGCGCGCATCGGGCTTAGCAGAAATCTCTACGTAGGCCTCAGGGCGCTCACCTTACTACTTTAAATAATTCTCCCACTATCTCCTCAGAACTTTGTCATTCGGAACACAATAATCGCCCGTTTTCAAATCTGGGAGTTCGTACTCGTACTTAACAGTTGTAAAACTCTCAATGTCGAACAACTTTGGAAGGTGGAAGAACAAAGGCTTAAACTAACCAACTGAAGAATCACGCTGAGAATTGTAAGAAATTGAAATGGGTACACGAATCTGTATTTCCTATGCAGCCAGTAAAAGGAGCTGGAGAACCTCCGAATCCTTAATGTCCAGCAAAATTTCGCTGAAATCAACGGAATGGATGTTCAACTGCACTATTTAACGCATCTAATCCAAAGAAAGAATCGTCTTACTCAAATCAACAGCCTCACAAGCACGCGCCTTCAAATGCTCCAAAGGATTCTAACTCAAATCCAATTCACGCAGAGTTCTTATCTCACTGACGTCAAGGGTCGTGATTCTATTACCTTGCGCGTTCAAATACAATAAATTCTGCGGCAACACCAACTCACTAATCTAATTATTTGAAATATCCAGATATGTTAGATTTTTAAGTTTTGTGCTAAAGGACTCGAACTTGTTGAAAGATGCTTTGAGAACCTGCAAGTTCGGAATATAATCATCGATTTAAAGCTTAGTTAGATTATTAAAAGACACATCCAAATAAGTAAGATTGTACATCATCCGAAAGGTAATTGATGGCATATTGCAATTTCTTATTTCAATTATTTGCAAATTCACATTGAATTACTTTCCAGCAGCGACTTCATCATTCACAATTTATAGAATGTTCATACTTGGTGTGGCAAAGAAATAAATATTATATGTCAATTCTATCATTATATTCTTAGTTATCCATATATATTCTCAATATATTGCTCCAATTAGTATTACTACAGAAATCCGCATATAAGAGGGGTCAATTTTCATTTATAAGAGGGTACCCCTTCAAAAAAGCTCCTAACCCTCTTATAAATGACGAACCTCACTTCTGGGTTATCTATTTGTATCATAATATTGTTGAAAATATAAAAATAATCATAAATATAAGCTATTTATGAAGGTATTTTGTAAGACTGGGTTCATTTATATAGGGGGTCTGAAAATCATTGGTCAACCCTCTTATAAATGGGGACCCCTGTAGTATTAATAATTATCTAAATATAGTACTCATAATCCTTGGCAAAAGCAATTTTATAAATCTATGTACTCACTTTGTGTAAATTCACCATTTTCCATCAACGAGGATTCTGATCCAGTCAATGGAGATAGTTCCTGCAACCATTTTGATGTTTTCGCTGGGGATGAGTTTTACGTCTAGGTCTTCTCTGTATATTTGTTTGAATCTTTTTAGTACGTCTTACACGCTGGCAACTTTTGCGCCTTTGTAGTATTGGTTCATCATTTTTCTGAATTATTCTATGTGTCTTGTTTTCATGGCTTGTCTGAGTTCCGTTTTGCCTTCTTCACCAGCTGCAAAGCTCTTTTTGATATCTTAATATATCTAGCTTGATACGGATCTGTCAATGGTCAGGCTCGTGTTCGACTTTTGGCTCTTCTCGAGTACTGGTGGTTTCGAGTAATCAATAAGAACTTTTTACGTGAATAAATTGTTTTTGGGTGGTTCCACTTCAAGCCCTGGGATGTACTAAAACGCACTTTTGTTCTTCTCCGAGTAAAACGCGGATCTGAATTGGAGTGGGTCAATTGTGAAGTTAACGTGAAACGGGGGCTCGTTCGTGTTATTCGCCTCACTCCACGCGCTATACTTCTTCAAACTGAACTCAAATAGAGATTTACGCACCGTTTAAATCAAATTAGGCTTCACCGCTAAATACTCGATTTTTTACTAGTGGTCGGTGTAAAACATAAACACATCAACGGCCAAACGAGACAAAATCGATAGGAGCTCGTTGAACTCCGCATTCGGAAGCGTTCGGAACGGAAACGACATCTTCAACTCAGACACTGGGATCTTAGAGGCACGGCCACGCCACGCTATACACTTAGTTCGCAGAGATATCTGCTCAATCACAGCACACGCCTCCAATATGTAATTGAACTACGGAATAACAACACACTCATCCATTCTACTACGGAGTGGAAAAAATGAAGAATTGAGCGCATGCTCCTAAATGCGGCTAAAGTCATGTAATGCAAAATAATACCACACCATAATAACAACTAGTGTAGTATAGTTATTACAGTTATTATTAATTATAACTTACTTATTCATACTCTATATTATTAAAAACTTTATTTAACTATGAATTATCTAAAAATAAACAAATAAAGAGAATTCAGCTCTGTGAAAAAAATCAGTTAACAATTTACTTGATGGAATTAGTTTAGTGAATAGATTATATAATCTAATATAATCTATATTATATATATTAGAGCTACCGGGCGACTCTATTTTTAAGACTATTTTTTATACTCTACATACAATAACAAGTAATACTATTTTAGATACAGTATACGGTACATTAAAATGTTAAGGAAATATTCAGGAGAGTTGTGAAGAAAATATTAAAATATATTATTGTATACATTGTACTTGTAATATATTATTTCATTTCCCTGTTTAATGACCACCTCTACCCGGTAGAGATGGGTAATTTGACGTGGGAATTGCAAAACTGACGTGGTAATTTTGCCAATTATTTCAACTTAGCAAATATGCTATATTTGCAGGTTTCCAGTGAGCTATAAGTTAAAGCCCATTTTTTACAGATTTTAGCTGAAAATAAAGACAATTTAGCCCTATTCAGAATAATTATTATGAAGTTAAAATATTTATAAAATACTCGAAATTTTATAGTTTTTTCATCATAAAAATACATTTTGCAGTATAATTATAGTATTTAAAACATATTTATTCCATTTTTAAATGTTTTGGGTTTCAATAAATATAAGAATTTTGATTGTGATATTTATTGTTAATTAGAGGTGGAATAAAATTTAATATGATGTCACAATATATACTAAATCAATTATTATCGTCCACCTTCACCACATTTAGGAATGAGCTAAAAATGCAAAAAATGACTACTCACAACTTTCATGATCGAAAATTTTAAATTTCCACGTACAATTACCACGTCGTGGTCGGACGTGGACCAAATCGGACGTTATACGTGGAATTACCCAACTCTAACCTCTACGTACCATTTCATTAAACTAATTTGCTTGGTGATCATATAGTTTTTAGATGAACTCCATGTCCAAACTATCATAAGCTCTTTGGAGTGCTTTCGATAACATTTCCTTTCTAGATCGATCTTCGTATGTTATTAGTTGTTTCGACTCATCCTCAACTTCACTTAGGTCATTCTAGAGAATTAATATATAAAGATAATATTCTGCCATCTTATTCTTGACAATGTATAAAGTTAAAGCTGTAACGATCGACTTTGTAGCTCAAACCAAACTTTAGTTTGAATCAACAAAATGTTCAAAACCTTGGTGTGGAATAAATTACAATTTGTAGCCAATCCAGGTCTTGTTTCAATAGTATTATATAGAGTCATATTACAATTGAATTCTGTAGTGAGACCCGATTCCACTGAGGAAACCAATCCAAATTAATCAACTGTGTTTCATTTTGCAACTCCCGCCACTCTAGATATCTTCTTAACATTTTAATGTACCGTATACTGTACTTATTTTAGATTTGAAACCAACAAGATCAGTAACAACGTTCACTACCATCTCAATATTAAAGACATGTTAAATTATGACTTGTTAAGTCTCCTCACAAAAGCTTGTTTTGGAGATCATTTTAGATTGATAACTACAATAGTTGAAAAATATAAGACATCACACCGTAAATTACGTCTATACTGGTCACCCTTTTTCTCTGATCATCACATTTCCTTTCCTTTCTAAACCAATGATCCCTAAGAAACCACCAACATTCCTCTCTTACCAAATATCTCGCGTGGCGTTATCACACGTCACACCTCCTCACAGACTCTCCGTTAGCTCTTTCGGGCTAATGGAGTTTGTTTTGGATATCAATAGTTGAAAAATAATTATTCTATTTTGTATTATTAACTTAATTAAAAAATTGAAATCACTAAATTAATACATGATGTAATCATAGTTCGTTTTCAAACAATACTTTGTGTAGCGTTGAATTCTTTAATTATTATGAAGATAGTTAAATGTCTGCAGAAAACGAACAATTTTCGGTCATAGTGCCTACTCGTTCTAATTTAACAACTTTTAATTCATAGTTTTTAACTATCTCGTCATCTATGTTAGATTAGCATTGTCCCATTGGAAGTGGTATTAGTTACTTTGGTTATTCAGACTACAACCTAATAATTCATTTTGCATTTTAAAATTAAGATTTTGCACGTTTATTTTCAAATTACTTTTAAAATATTGTTAGAAATGATTAGTTATGTTATAAAATAAAGCTTATAATAATAGTGTAAAATTACTATTTGTAGTGTATATTATAATTAAATTACAAATGATGCGACTTATAAATGTAATTTACACAATTTACTTATTATTTTTATCTTAAATATTAAACATTCTTAAATCGTGACATATTTGATGTGGAACGATGCTATTAATTATTATAATTATTGTGCACTTAAAATGTTGTGTCAAATTACTGATTAAATTATAGCCATCCAACAATAGACAATAAGAGCACTTTTGACAATCATTGGCAATAAGACAATCATTGTCTCTATTGTGTGACACAATAACATATAAAATGACATTTTCCTTTAATTCTATTTTATATTCATAGGTAGGTAGGACAATAAAAGGCAATTATAAATATTATGGCCTTTTTTAGCTACCTAAAGATTGACTTTCGAGAGTTGCATATATTGAGGTGTGAAAAATATTGGAGCGCGAACATTTTCATTTTATGCATATAAGTGAATTATATAATATAATTCAATTAATATAATTAATAAAATGACTCACTTAACTGTAACCTTATCATCAGTACTAAGGCTCAATTTACTCATTCCATCTTCATCTCATAAGTCATGACAATCCACGAATCCAAACTTAGTTACACAATAACGTTACCTCAAACTAATCTCATTATCATACCTCATCTTCTAGGATTGTCACTATGAATAGCCTCCTCAGACAACCTAAGTTAGTTCGGCACTTGAACTAACATTAACCTATTAATATATACCTATAATAACCCAAATTTCTGTAGTACGTATGATTAATCTGTGCAAAATGAATGTGTTTTTAACACTAGTATAGTGTGCTTTGGTTTAATGTATTTTCTTATATACAGATAGAGTTATTATTACTATATATTGTCCCATCTATTAACATCATTTTTAACCAGATAATATATAACTGAATAAAAAATCTTATTTTGTTAATTAATACCACTCCCATTCTAATGTTTGTCCTTTTAAACGCTCTTCAAGCGACTCCCATCAGGCACGGCGCGGTCATGCGCGACATCCAGATCCAGACGAAGCAAGACGACTGGATGAAGTACGAGATCTTCCAGCTCGACGTCCTAGAGGTTATTAACGACGCCCAGAACATGGTGGGCTACTCGCTGGTGGTGAACTACCAGGCCTCGCGCCCCATGGGGCTGGTGGTGTGCGCCTTTCCCACCTACCTGGAGTGCACCCAGGACGCCAACGCCCTCAACTTCTTCAACGCCACCGGAACCGTCCAGATCGACGGCTACGCGGCCAAGTTCGGCCTCACGTCTCCGCAGATATACGTGATGTTCACGCTGTCCGGGAGAAACCAGGTCGGCTCGGTCACCTTCCAGGCCCAGTCCGTCTACATCCTCACGCCCCAGTCCAAGCCCATGAAGGTCGCCGCCAACCAAGACCTGTACCTCATGGCCGCCAGGTGCGACGGCACTTCCTTCAGCCTCCTCATCGACGCCTCCGCCACCTTCTGCTCGAACGCGAACGCCCACGTGGACAGAGCGAGCTGCATGAACGCCCAGACCGGCCAGACCTCCTACGCCTTCAACAACCCAGACGTGTACACCTTCATCACGGTCTTCGCCACAGACGTGGAGCAGGCCCTCACGGTCGAGATGGACATCAGAGCCGGCGCCTTCGCCGTGAACGAGACCAACGTGCGCAAGGTCTACATGAACCCGAACTGCTACATCATGAACTCAGTGGCCCTCGGGAAGCTGACCAACTACATCTACACCCAGGAGATCCAGAACGCGAGCTACCGCAGCAACATCACCTCCAGGCTCGTGGACGTGGACCACAACCAGATCGACGAGACCTCCCAGCTGATAGACTCCCTCACGTCCACCGACTTCAGCGTCATCACCCACGCGAAGGTGTCTTCTCCGGTGATGCCCTGGACCAACGACGAAATCCCCTTCCTGCTGCTCTGGTTCGTCGTCTCGAAGGACCTCACGGAGCTGAAGGCGGACACCGTCAAGGAGGTCGCGAGCCACCACGTGCTCAACAACGCCGTCGCGCTGCCGGGCATGAGCAACCTGCAGAACCTGAGCTACGACCTGGCCTTCGTGGGCGGGGAAGTGGACCTCAGCTTCTACGTGACCCACAAGTACGGCCTGCTGGGCGACTCCTGCGCCGTGAAGAACGGACGCTGCCAGCTGCTCCTCGACAACAACACCCAGATCAAGGTGGCCGACTTCATCCTCTACTACGCGGTCTACGGCAGCTTCCAGAGCTCCGTCATCTACGCCCCGCTCCAGGTCATGGAGCCGAACACGATCGTGTACGACGTGGTGCAGAAGAACCAGGGCTCGCGCTACTACCGCATGAAGGCGAAGGACCTGCTCGAGGGCAAGCTCTACGTCACCTCCAACGACTCCACCGCACCCCTCGCGGTCGTGGTCTCTTCCGCGGTCTACCTGCCCCAGAAGACCGACCGCGCCGTCCAGGTGGCGGAGGGCCTCGGCGCCGTGGAGCTCGTGCTGAAGGAGGGCTCGTTCGACAACGGCGAGATCTTCGTGCACGTCCAGAACGCCGCCAAGAAGAACGTGGAGGTCCAGGTCGAGTTCGTGTCCAGCAACGTCATCAGCGAGATCCTGGTCAACCAGGAGGAGAAGACGATCCAGCTGGCCAAGGGAGTCAGCGTGGTCGCAGGCGTGAAGATCCCGGCTCCGATCGTGACGGCCTTGACCAACGGGAACACGGCCGCCTACTTCTCGCAGATGGTCTTCCAGGCCTACGCGGCGCTCCCGGCTGCGTGCGACGTGACCTTCGACCAGTTCGGCTCCAGGAAGTACTTCCGCTACGCCTCGCTATCACAAGCTTAGAACCTAGTTTCCTTCAACATCAAAATCACGGCCAAGGCGCTCTACGACAACGAGTTCGTGTACGTGAACATTACCAGCGAGTGCGACGCCGAGCTATTGATCATTCCAGCCGCCGTCCACTAAATGGAGGAGAACGTTGATACAGTGGTCCCAGTGATGCCCAACAAGGCCGTTTTTGTTCATGAAATAGTGCTAGGTATCAACAGGAAAATTTCAATTCACGGTCAGACTCAGTATTCTGGTTTGTTATATATTTGTCCGTGGCCGATGCTCCTTTCAAAGGCCAATGAAAAAGGGTGTGTTGTGTATGTAGCCCAAAATTATAACTTCCACTTCGGTGTTGAGATCGACTCGAGTTAGTTTAAGAACGAACAGTTCCTCTACTATACAGTAAAAACGGACGAAGTGACTCCTGGAAAGACGATGAACGTTCAAATGAAGGACCTCACGGTTCTCAATCTTAATGTAGAGCACAGCACGTACATCGAGCCAAACGAGAGATAACTGTACACCTCTGTGTCATCGTACAAGGAAAACTTATTTTACATCGAAGTCAAAGCTATTGACCCCGACGTGGCCATTTGCGTTTCCAGATTTTACGAAGAAACCGTATCCGCATCATGCGACCAAATCATCAGAGAACCCGGAACGTACTTCATCAACCCGTTCACAGTCCTCAGTTCAAGCGCCTATTTGCTCGTTCAGTCTGCAAGCAAAACGGTGACCAAGCTCGTTTTCGAGGGGTACTTCGTAGAAACGCTCTACAACACGACCAAACCACAGATTCTTCAGGCCGGAAAGCACAAGTTCTTCAAGTTCACGCGCACGAACAAGGACAACGCGCTCATGCTCAGCGCTGTTCTCCAGCAATGGGAGTACTCCACCGACAAGATCCCAGAAGTGATGTTCGAGAAGAAAGTGGCCATGTTCGTGAACATCAACAACGTGGCCAGGAGAAACAGGTACATGTGGGCCGAGACGCAGTGCGGCGCCCAGGGCCTCGTGATCCCTCCCAGCGACGACACGGACTTCTTCGTGACCCTGTATGCGAAGGAAGACATCACCGTCGAGCTCCAGTCCATCGAGAAGAGACACCAGTACAACCTGGACTACGGCAAGTACAAGAAGATCTCCACCGAAGCCGCCGAGAACGTGGACTTCGTGCTCGACTCTGCCTACGCGCCCTCCGGAGCCATCATCGAGACCTGCACGGGCACGCTCAAGTCCAGCTTCAGCTACTACCACGTGCCCTCCACCGGCGCCGCCAACTCCCAGCCGCTGGTCACCGAGTCCCAGACCAACGGACAGGTGAAGGCCGTGCTCAACTCCACCAACGACCGCCAGAACTTCTTCGCCACCGTGGAGACCTCCGCCGGCGCCGAGTTCGTGCTCTACCACAGCTACATCGACACGAGGCCCCAGGTCTCCTCCCAGAACATCCGCGTGAACATGAGCTCCAATGACGGCTTCCTCACCGTCGTCGTGGACCCCGCCAGCTACGTGTCCGGCGTGCGCTACATGGTCTACGTCCTCGCCGAGGGCCAGGGCAACGAGAAGACCGCGTGCGGCATCCGCAGAGGCCAGCTCATCTCCGACAAGGCCAGGCTCGCGGACGGAGAGGCGGTGGTCGCCATCAACACCACCGTCGCCCTCGAGAAGGGAGCCAAGTACTGGCTCAACGTCATCGCCGCCGACTCCCACGACATCAACATCGCAGTGGCCTACAAGCCCATCGAAGCCCGCCTCGGCATGGACCTGATCGACGAGCAGTACTACGAAAACGAAGGAAACCAAGACCTCACCTGGATCATCTGGGTCGTGCTCGCGGTCATCATCGTCGTCGTGGCCGTCGTCGCCCTCTTCTACTTCATGCAGCGCAAGAAGTACGTGGTGCTCGTGGACCAGGACATCGCCAGAAAAGACCAAAACGCAAGAAGAAAGGCCGCGCAGCAAGTCGGCGGCCTCGAAGACAGCCAGTGAGCGTTCTTCTTCATGTAATTATTACTCTAATTTTTAATAATTATTTTAGTGTAATAATAATATGCTGCAGCATCTAAATTATTAACTAATGTGATCATATTTATACCTGATTTGATAATACATTTTCTAAATATCTTATTTTTGAACCAACTGATTGATTGCATATTAACTTTTTTATATATACAGAACATAATTTTATTAATATTGTCCCATTTTTCAAAATTTGTTGCATAATTACGTTAAACGTACATTAAAATATATATTCCACCTCTAATATATGTTTGTCCTTTTGTATGCTCTTCAAGCGACTCCCATCAGGCACGGCGCGGTCATGCGCGACATCCAGATCCAGACGAAGCAAGACGACTGGATGAAGTACGAGATCTTCCAACTCGACGTCCCAGAGGCCACCAACGACGCCCAGAACATGGTGGGCTACTCGCTGGTGATAAACTTTCAGGCCTCGCGCGCCATGGGGCTGGTTGTGTGCGCCTTCCCCACCTACCTGGAGTGCACCCAGGACGCCAACGCCCTCAACTTCTTCAACGCCACTGGAACCGTCCAGATCGACGGCTACGCGGCCAAGTTCGGCCTCACGTCTCCGCAGATATACGTGATGTTCACGCTGTCCGGGAGAAACCAGGTCGGCTCGGTCACCTTCCAGGCCCAGTCCGTCTACATCCTCACGCCCCAGTCCAAGCCCGTGAAGGTCGCCGCCAACCAAGACCTGTACCTCATGGCCGCCAGGTGCGACGGCACTTCCTTCAGCCTCCTCATCGACGCCTCCGCCACCTTCTGCTCGAACGCGAACGCCCACGTGGACAGAGCGAGCTGCATGAACGCCCAGACCGGCCAGACCGCCTACGCCTTCAACAACCCCGACGTGTACACCTTCATCACGGTCTTCGCCACGGACGTGGAGCAGGCCCTCACGGTCGAGATGGACATCAGAGCCGGCGCCTTCGCCGTGAACGAGACCAACGTGCGCAAGGTCTACATGAACCCGAACTGCTACATCATGAACTCCGTGGCCCTCGGGAAGCTGACCAACTACATCTACACCCAGGAGATCCAGAACGCGAGCTACCGCAGCAACATCACCTCCAGACTCGTGGACGTGGACCACAACCAGATCGACGAGACCTCCCAGCTGGTCCGCGCCCTCACGTCCACCGACTTCAGCGTCATCACCCACGCGAAGGTGTCTTCTCCGGTGATGCCCTGGACCAACGACGAAATCCCCTTTCTGCTGCTCTGGTTCGTCGTCTCAAAGGACCTCACGGAGCTGAAGGCGGACACCGTCAAGGAGGTCGCGAGCCACCACGTGCTCAACAACGCCGTCGCGCTGCCGGGCATGAGCAACCTGCAGAACCTGAGCTACGACCTGGCCTTCGTGGGCGGCGAAGTGGACCTCGGCTTCTACGTGACCCACAAGTACGGCTTGCTGGGCGACTCCTGCGCCGTGAAGAACGGACGCTGCCAGCTGCTCCTCGACAACAACACCCAGATCAAGGTGGCCGACTTCATCCTCTACTACGCGGTCTACGGCAGCTTCCAGAGCTCCGTCATCTACGCCCCGCCCCAGGTCATGGCGCCGAACACGCTCGTGTACGACGTGGTGCAGAAGAACCAGGGCTCGCGCTACTACCGCATGAAGGCGAAGGACCTGCTCGAGGGCAAGCTCTACGTCACCTCCAACGACTCAACCGCGCCCCTCGCGGTCGTGGTCTCTTCCGCGGTCTACCTGCCCCAGAAGACCGATCGCGCCGTCTAGGTGGCGGAGGGCCTCGGCGCCGTGGAGCTCGTGCTGAAAGAGGGCTCGTTCGACAACGGCTAGATCTTCGTGCACGTCCAGAACGCCGCCAAGAAGAACGTGGAGGTCCAGGTCGAGTTCGTGTCCAGCAACGTCATCAGCGAGATCCTGGTCAACCAGGAGGAGAAGACGATCCAGCTGGCCAAGGGCGTCAGCGTAGTCGCGGGCGTGAAGATCCCGGCTCCGATCGTGACGGCCTTGACCAACGGAAACACGGCCGCCTACTTCTCGCAGATGGTCTTCCAGGCCTACGCGGCGCTCCCGGCTGCGTGCGACGTGACCTTCGACCAGTTCGGCTCCAGGAAGTACTTCCGCTACGCCTCGTTATCACAAGCTTAGAACCTGGTTTCCTTCAACATCAAAATCACGGCCAAGGCGCTCTACGACAACGAGTTCGTCTACGTGAACATCACCAGCGAGTGCGACGCCGAATTATCAATTATTTCAGCCGCCGTCCACTAAATGGAGGAGAACGTTGACACAGTGGTTCCAGTGATGCCCAACAAGGCCGTTTTTGTTCATGAAGTGGTGCTCGGAATTGATAGGAAAATATCAATTCAGGGACAATCTAGGCAATCCGGAATTCTGTTCATCTGTCCGTGGCCGATGTTATTGAAATAGTTCTCTGAGGAATCATGCACCCGTTCTCAGATTTGGTTCATGGACTTTAACTTTAACACTGAGATTAACTCAACTCAATTTAAAAACGCGCAATTCCTCTACTACACAATCTAAACATAAGAGATGAATGATGGCAAAACAATGAATGTGCAAATGCTCGAATTAGTTGGGCTTAACACCGACATAGAACATAGTGGATTTATCGAACCTAACGAGAGATAGCGTTTCAAAGTTACATCAAATTATTAAGAAGATTAATTTTACATCGAAGTAAAATAAGTTGAGTTAGGAGTTGCGATATGTGTCTCCGGTTACTATCAAGAAACAATTAATGCAAGATGTGATCAAACCATAAGAAAACCAGGAACTTATCTAATAACACCATACATACCTCAAACATCAGCTGTTTACTTACTCGTACAATCATCAGCAAGGAAAACAACCAAACTCGTTTTCGAGGGGTACTTCGTAGAAACGCTCTTCAACACGACCAAACCACAGATTCTTCAGGCCGGAAAGCACAAGTTCTTCAAGTTCACGCGCACGAACAAGGACAACGCGCTCATGCTCAGCGCTGTTCTCCAGCAATGGGAGTACTCCACCGACAAGATCCCAGAAGTGATGTTCGAGAAGAAAGTGGCCATGTTCGTGAACATCAACAACGTGGCCAGGAGAAACAGGTACATGTGGGCCGAGACGCAGTGCGGCGCCCAGGGCCTCGTGATCCCTCCCAGCGACGACACGGACTTCTTCGTGACCCTGTACGCGAAGGAAGACATCACCGTCGAGCTCCAGTCCATCGAGAAGAAACACCAGTACAACCTGGACTACGGCAAGTACAAGAAGATCTCCACCGAAGCCGCCGAGAACGTGGACTTCGTGCTCGACTCTGCCTACGCGCCCTCCGGAGCCATCATCGAGACCTGCACGGGCACGCTCAAGTCCAGCTTCAGCTACTACCACGTGCCCTCCACCGGCGCCGCCAACTCCCAGCCGCTGGTCACCGAGTCCCAGACCAACGGACAGGTGAAGGCCGTGCTCAACTCCACCACCGACCGCCAGAACTTCTTCGCCTCCGTGGAGACCTCCGCCGGCGCCGAGTTCGTGCTCTACCACAGCTACATCGACACGAGGCCCCAGGTCTCCTCCCAGAACATCCGCGTGAACATGAGCTCCAAGGACGGCTTCCTCACCGTCGTCGTGGACCCCGCCAGCTACGTGTCCGGCGTGCGCTACATGGTCTACGTCCTCACCGAGGGCCAGGGCAACGAGAAGACCGCGTGCGGCATCCGCAGAGGCCAGCTCATCTCCGACAAGGCCAGGCTCGCGGACGGAGAGGCAGTGGTCGCCATCAACACCACCGTCGCCCTCGAGAAGGGAGCCAAGTACTGGCTCAACGTCATCGCCGCCGACTCCCACGACATCAACATCGCCGTGGCCTACAAGCCCATCGAAGCCCGCCTCGGCATGGACCTGATCGACGAGCAGTACTACGAAAACGAAGGAAACCAAGACCTCACCTGGATCATCTGGGTCGTGCTCGCGGTCATCATCGTCGTCGTGGCCGTCGTCGCCCTCTTCTACTTCATGCAGCGCAAGAAGTACGTGGTGCTCGTGGACCAGGACATCGCCAGAAAAGACCAAAACGCAAGAAGAAAGGCCGCGCAGCAAGTCGGCGGCCTCGAAGACAGCCAGTGAGCGTTCTTCTTCATTTACAACATTTTTTGCTTTTATGTTTTATTATCCTTTCAAACCAATGAATAATCTATCATTATTATTAACGTTTGAAATTCAATTTAATTATTCTACGTGTTTGACTGGAATAGAATAGTCTGATAATATGATCTAGTGTACGAAAGTATCTTGGTTAACACAATATTTGAGTTTTCAAATCACATTTTGTTCCATGTGATTTCGTCACTAAAACATTCTTTTACATATTTTAATTGAGTGGATAATAAATTTAGTATTCTTACGCTAATAATATATTATAATATATTAATAATATGTACAATTTGTGTTTTCATTATCAAAACGCAACAGAACATGATTTCATTTCATTAAAAAATATGTGCCTATTTATACCTGTGCCTATTTACACTGAATGAATAAGGCTGATGAACTGTCCCATTTTATGTATCCCAAAAATTGTTAAAATGATTATTGTAAATCCAATTATAGATATATTATAGAGATATAAAATCAAATACCACTTCTAATATATGTTTGTCCTTTTGAACGCTCTTCAAGCGACTCCCATCAGGCACGGCGCGGTCATGCGCGACATCCAGATCCAGACGAAGCAAGACGACTGGATGAAGTACGAGATCTTCCAGCTCGACGTCCTAGAGGTTATTAACGACGCCCAGAACATGGTGGGCTACTCGCTGGTGGTGAACTACCAGGCCTCGCGCCCCATGGGGCTGGTGGTGTGCGCCTTTCCCACCTACCTGGAGTGCACCCAGGACGCCAACGCCCTCAACTTCTTCAACGCCACCGGAACCGTCCAGATCGACGGCTACGCGGCCAAGTTCGGTCTCACGTCTCCGCAGATATACGTGATGTTCACGCTGTCCGGGAGAAACCAGGTCGGCTCGGTCACCTTCCAGGCCCAGTCCGTCTACATCCTCACGCCCCAGTCCAAGCCCATGAAGGCCGCCGCCAACCAAGACCTGTACCTCATGGCCGCCAGGTGCGACGGCACTTCCTTCAGCCTCCTCATCGACGCCTCCGCCACCTTCTGCTCGAACGCGAACGCCCACGTGGACAGAGCGAGCTGCATGAACGCCCAGACCGGCCAGACCGCCTACGCCTTCAACAACCCCGACGTGTACACCTTCATCACGGTCTTCGCCACGGACATGGAGCAGGCCCTCACGGTCGAGATGGACATCAGAGCCGGCGCCTTCGCCGTGAACGAGACCAACGTGCGCAAGGTCTACATGAACCCGAACTGCTACATCATGAACTCAGTGGCCCTCGGGAAGCTGACCAACTACATCTACACCCAGGAGATCCAGAACGCGAGCTACCGCAGCAACATCACCTCCAGGCTCGTGGACGTGGACCACAACCAGATCGACGAGACCTCCCAGCTGGTCCGCGCCCTCACTCCTTTTTGTACCTTACTAAACATATTTATTTATTCTAAAAATAATTCACTACCACATTCCTTCTACTCTCCATGAATGATAATTACCTGTTTTTGACGATGATGTAAAATCATGTCTAATTACTGCACTTGATAAACCTGACTTTATATAACATGAATCGACGCCGCCGCCACCGTTTCCTAATTACGCTATAACAGACACTAATTCACATGATAACGTTTTAAATGCTACAGGAAAATATACAGTCGCACTCGAACTGGCATTTGGTGTTGTTACATAACCACTACAAACTAAAAGACTTCCTATTTTATACCAACCTGTTCCCGATTATAAAGTATTGTTATAAATTTAAGACGCTTAAGTATAATTTACGTTTATCACATCTTACATTTAAGTTTATAAAGTTGATATATTGGTTTTATTTTTTGAATTATCAGTTTATAGACTATATATATTCGATCCGAAAGTTAAATTATTTTAGTCTTACAAATTCATTCTACTTGTTAAGTCGGTTATATTAGTTTACGCGGTTGTAATATTCGATTTATTTGTTGTATTATCATTTTACAAAGTGGTTATGTTCGCTTTATTTTTAGTATCTTCTTATAGTAAATAGTAAGTCGATGTCATAGTATCTGCTAAATTTTCGTCTATTTTATCGAATCTTTTAGTTAAATTCACTAAATCAGTTTATTCAATCTTATCCAATTTTTCATAAATATATGTAAAATTATCATTTATTTATCCAAAATTTCCTGTATGAATTTCTAAAATAGTACTTTAAGTTTAATTAACTGTTTCAATATCTGTACACCTGGTTTTCAAAGTATCAATATCCGTATTCTGTTTTGTATCACTTGTTTATAGTGCGCTAATGTCTGTATTCTATTTAGTATCATTAGTTTTCAAATTACCTATATCAGTCTTATTAACAGTATTATCATTTTATAAACTAACTATACTTGAACTTTATTGTGTATTCAAATTATCAATAACTTATAATCTACTAAATGCTGTTGTCATTCCATTATTCAAATTAGTTTGTCCGTTTTATAAATTCGTTATATTTGTACCTTACGTTGAATTCAGTATATCGTTTGCGTCTGCTCTATTTTTTAAAGTTGTTAACTGACTTCCGTATAAATTAAAACCTGTATCAACATATGTCTTATCACTTTTCAATGCTAAACTTGTGTCCATTTATGTTTTAGTATATACGTCTGCCGCATTCGCTTTTAAATTTAATTTTCCGTCCATAGTTGTTTTAGTATATACGTCCGCTGTATTTGCTTTTAAACTTAATTTATTATCAATATCCACTTTTGTATATGTTGTAACTTAATCTGCTTTTGAAGAACCTAATTGCAAAATTCCTGCATTCAATTAAGTATTAGTATCTGTTTATTAAACAAAATATGCATCCACTTCTTATTTAGTATATGTTGTTTCTTTATCCGCTTTCTTAATTCCTAAATCAGTAATTTGCGTTTATAAACCCGCGTCTGTTATTCCCTAACCAATTTCAAATTTCTTAAGGTCTGTTGCAACTTTTGTGGCATCCACTTTAATTGTTGTTTATTCTGCTTTAACTTCTGTTAAATCACTTGTTAACATCGCATTTTCACCTTCTAATTTTACAACTTAAGATTATAAAGTACTAATTAAACCTGAATTTGCTGTACTTGTCGCGGCTGCTGCCGTCGCTGTACTTTAGGCCGCCGCAATACCAACGTCCATTGCTATACATTAAGTCTAAAGTAATCCTACAGTTACACTCAAACCTGTTACTGCCGATTCAGATGCAAAACCTGTAATTTCTGAATGAGTCACATAATCATTATTAATTTTATGTACACACGGACCTATGACATTCAATCTTTCTTCATGTTCGTCATTCAAATCTTTTACTGAATTTATTTTTTCAGTTTACTTTTTATTAACTTCGTCTATATTAACTAATATTTACTGAATTAAAGTTAAGTCTTCTGATTATTTTAAATTTACAGTATTAATATTCTGAACAATTTATTATATCAAACCGTTATCCACTTTTTACTGTTCTATGAATACGTCAATATCATTTAATTATTTTACTATATCGTCGTTCCAAATATTTTATTCAGAAAACTTATTCTGTAAACTTTCAATTTAATTAGTGTGTTTTCCAATCAAATCCCATAAACTATTGATTTCAATTCTATATTATTAACTTTTATGCATTAAATCGTTCAAATTTAGACTTACGTTAATACCATTAGCGTACATTTCGTCACTATAAAATTTTAATATAGACATTTCTTTTATCGTTATTCCTTCTAATTAAGTTAAATCTAATTTAAAATCATTATCACCGGTTGTTGGATTTATGAATCTTTAACTTCCCGAATCATTAGAAAATAATATTTTATTTGGACTTGATAAATCTATAACATTATCTCCTTAATATATTCTATTCACTTTTAATTTTGTTGTATCCTAATACTATTTCATTTAATTCAGAGAAAAATTTAGTAACCGGTTTTATTGTAAATATATTTCCGTAAACATTGTTTAATTTTCTTTTTACGTATATTTTTGCGTTTGGTTTATTTTATATATTTATTATTCTGAATTGAACATATAAATTCATCGCACATATAATCATAATTTATATCTTTATAAACAAAACCTAAACTTAATGTATATTAAATTATCTGAACTGTTATTTCCCAAATAATTCTATCATAACCTTTGTTGTCGTCCCATATCATTCCTATTATCTAAAAATTCAAATATCAAATATAACAAACGTTCATTGTATATTTTGTACCTGGTGTTTTAGTTTAACACGCAAACCAAAAATCTAATTCTGCTTTATGTAACACCTCGTCGGTACGTAACGTATTAATACCTACATAAAATCTACTGCCATCATATATTTCAATCAAATACTTCCCTGTTAAATATTTTTGAAATTCATTAAAATCAGTCACTTAATTCCCTTTACTATCTACGGCTTCAACTATTCTTTCAAATTAAAACTCTTTAGTTGCCTCCATTTCTAAAGGTTAGTACTCTATTTTCTGTTTATCTATTTCCGTGTGTTTAAGTTAATACGGTTTTCTAAAATATACAGGAATAGAAACATCTTAAGATAAATTTTCAGTAAATTTTTATTAACTAAAACCAACTGGACTTATTTAATAAAATCTGGAAACTCTGTTTATTATAACGTAAATTCCATAACTCCATTTTTTCACTCTTGCTTTATCTAAACTATGTTCTTTCAATAATTAAGCGTACACAAAATCGCCTATCATAAAATCGTCTCTCATATCTACAGTTTCATTATGTATTTTCTTTAAACTATTCTATAATTTTACATCTTCTACGGTTATATCAACCGGAAACTTATTTTTAAAAGTATTAATAGGTCTTCTAAAATTATGTTCATCGTTGATTTACATTACAATTTGAAATAATTAATCGTGACTAACTTCTTCTTAATCTTTCAATTCTAATAATTTTTACTAAATCCATGATCTAATAAATCTTGAATACGAATTTATAGGTGCTAATGTTAAATTATCTTTTATATTCGGATTAATAATTCGTTATTGTATATCCTGCTCCTTTAAATAAGCTTTATAGGTCAGTTTAAATTCTGTTCCATCGTCTGAAGTTATTTTCTGAATCTATTAGTCTGCAAATTTTTCTTTAACATATTATTAAAAGTTTTTAAAAGCCACTAAAGTCGATTCAGTCGTCTTATCAGACAACAATTCGACATACAATCTGTGATTTGACGGATTATAGTGTACTAAAATATACTTCGGTCCGTTAATTTTTTCGAAAATATGTTTACTGTCATTTAAAAACAGTATATCAGTTTCAAAAGTATCATAATCATTTATAAACATATATTATTTTTCTTTATTCGTTAAGGGCATCTTTAACTTTTTCAAAAAATAATAACACTTCAAAATTTATTAACTTTCATATTAATTCCAGAAAGTTGTGTGTTCAATTATAACTTAATATTTTTAATATCGTCAACAGACATGGAATCTATTTTACATTCTAATAATTTGAAAATAATTATTGGATCAATTTCCTGTATTGTTTTGTTTTAAAACTTTTTGAGATAATAATTTTATGTTAATATTTGAAACTCATGGTCTTCTAAATTTTCTAAAGGTTGCATTTATTTAATCAGAAAAAATTATAATATTTTAAATCATTTTCTTCTAATTTATTCTATTGCGTCAATTGCGGCACCTGAACCCGGCAAAACTGTGTTAATAATACCTTTAAACGGTTTACCTATCACTTACCAAAATTTTCCGAACCCATTCTTGAATTTTTACCATCCTGTTAATTTTTTCTGTTAAGGTTATTAAATTTAAGGACTTGGTTTAATACCAATTGCATCTGGTCTACTCGGTTTTACACCAATCGCACTTGGTCTATTGGGTTTCGCACCTATCGCTATTTAGTCAAGAAACTGTCTCCCGTTTGTAATTAAATCTTTAGTATGCCCTTTAAATTCTTCAGGCATCGGCGCTTTCTCTACTAACTAATTTGCTGTGGATTAGAATATATCTTTTAAATCATTCATCGTCATATTTATTTAATTCAAAAATATTTCATTTTACTAATATTCTCAATTACATGTTCGGAATATATTTTGTTTCTACTTTAACTATCTTATTATCTTCTGTTTCTACATAATTAATAATTTTGAATGTCAATTTTTTAGATTCTGTATGCACATTCTTCCACAAAAATACACTTTTATTTGTTGGTTATAGAATTAAACTATCTGCTACAATTACACCCAAAGTTCTGTCAAAATCTTATTATTCAACCTATATATAAAACATTGAGGTATAACAAAACATTTCCGCCAAATTTACTTTCACATTATAAGTAACGGACAGTGTTTTATTAGCACCGGTTATATTATTCGGATTTTTCTCAAATAAATTGGTTATATTACCTTCAGACTAATCTTTAAAGAATATTCTATTCACAATATTCTATGTCGGATCATTAACAAATTGTATTCCAAAATAGTAAAAATCGTTATTAAAATTAGTCATTCCGTGATTTTATACAGTATCGTTTCTAATATACGTTGTTAATATTTTAACTTAATTATTAATTTTATCATGCTCAATTTTAATTCCTACTTTATTTACACCGTCTTTATCTGAAAATATTCTCTACATAAATTATTATAAACATTTAAGAAAATCATAATCAATAAATTTATTTTAATAATCTTAAAATTCAGGTTCATTAAATAAATAAAAGTCTTATAATAATTCTTCATCTGGACTTTTAGATTAAAATATTGAATACAATTCGTTGTACATTTCATCATCTGGAATTCTAACAGTCACCGAATTTAATTTTTACATTTCTTCATAAGTTAATGGATATTTGCTACAATCATATCTTAAAATTTATACATGCGAATTATTAATACAAAAAGTTACATCATCCAAATTTCCTGACGCATCACTTAATGAAATTTAACTAATTGCTCTTGGTAATTATATTTCTTGTTAATCAGTTTCTAAACTAATAAACATTTGCTGTTTACTATGACCTTTAATTTGTGAAGGGTTGCCGACTTCATCTGTAAAATTTAAAGCTTCTTTTTGGTAAAACATTAATTCTAAAACTATAAACGAAATATTTACTGGTCTATCATCTTAATCCGTAATTCTAAACGTTAATGGCGGGTTCTTTAATATTTATAAATGCACATCTAAATTTTTATTTGAATAACAGAACTTTGTTGATCTGTTTACAACAGACAGAACGTCAGTGCTGAATAATTATTTATTTCTTACATTCATATTTTTATCTTTATAAGCTACTGTGTTTTACATACACGCATTTATCTACTCACAACAAATTTTTACATACTGAATTCGCATTGAGTTATCATCTAACTAATTATATATTTTATCTATAGTATTAGTTTAAGCACCTTTAGTTAAAACAATATCATTATGAATACCGAACAAATTTTATAAATTGCCTGTGGCTTGAAGCTTTAAATTTTTAGCTGTGAAATTTTTAAATTAAAATCTTCTAAATTTAGTTTCGTCATATATAGCCGATATTGTTATTAACTCCTATTTGACTTACTACATTTATTGTTACTTAAATTCCATCATTAAATCAGTTATATTATCTATATTTTAATTAAATTATATCACTGACCAAATTTAATTAAGATCAGTATCAAAAATTAATACTCTACCTTAACTACTATACAAATCTTTCATTGTTAAACTGACTAAACTTACATAATCGTCTTATTTGAATATATTATTACTCGGTGTTACTTCTAATTCACTCGGATACTAATATTAATCAGGATCCTATTACTATGAGGTTATTATTTATGAAAATGTTGACATCTAATTTATGTTAAATGAAAAATCTTTTCCAAATATTAAATATTATTAAATTAATTGAACATTTTTTTATTATATTAAAATGTAAGATATAAATTTTAATGAAAAGAAAGATGAGTTCACTAAATTGATAAGAAATATAAAATAATAAATCAAATACAATACTCAAAAATAAAAAGACACCACATAATTAAAGCAAATATTATAATTATCTATAAATAGTAGAGCTGAATTAATTAAAGATTTTGAATCTAATAATTTAACTGAAGACTAATTGAAAAAGAAAAATGAATTACGACAAAAATATTAATAAATAAAATAACAATAAATTGAAAAATCAGGCGAATATGCTTAAAAGAAATATTATCATAATAAAATTACTAAAGAACAGTTTAAACAAAAATAAAAATAAGAAACCCCTTTATAAGAATGAAAGTAGTTATTATTTTTTCTTAAATTAAATATATGTAGAGAGACAGACAAGCAAAACCGAAAGTTTTTTCAGAATAAGTAAAATAGAAGATGAATGCTGAATAACTTACCCAAACTAAAACTGATATTTCCATTATAGCTGATTATAACTCAATGCGCTCAAGTTAAGTACTCTTTGAGGAACAATGTTAGCTAAAACGCTTTTAAACATATAGCGAAATTTTAATTAAACGTTTTACGGTTGATAATATTAATATGCCTTTAATAGAGGAAATGACTAAACAATTAGTCGCATTAGCTGAACTGTGTTTTACAGACAAACAGGACGGTGGAAAACGTAAGTTCAATGTGAAAACACAATTATAGTCTGTATTAAATAACACAAAACAAACTATTAGTGAAAAAATTGCAGACGCGTTTTTAGATTAAACTATTGATAAAGTTTGTAAGGAATATTCTAAATAGGAATTGATTGAATTCGCAACTAACATTATGAAACTTGGAAACAAAATAACTAAAGGATGTTTAAAAACCTGTTTCTATGAGGACTGATATTAATATAATTATTTTTTCTTAAGTAAATGACTCAATAATAATTATTTCAAATAAATTATGACTGTAAAGATTATAAAACTGAAACTTTATATATGTCAAAAGAAGATATGAACAAACTTTACGAAGTATCTTAAGATGAAATTAACACCAAAACAAGAATTTTATTTACACCTCCGGTGAATATGGTTTTAGAACCTATTATATATTTAGGAAAAACTAAAGATTCTTTACTACCTTATAAGTGTGAAGGATTTTAAGGGACTTACGCTTCCGAACATATTTATCTAAATACTTTATGTTCGTATATAACCATATTTTGGAATGAAACTTTCAATTCTGAAGAACCTATAGTATTTTCTTTAGATTTAAATCGATTGCAAAGAAGTTTACGTGCCAGAATAGGAACAGCAGAAACACCATTCGCTTTTATGACTAACGACTATCGACTTTAAAAAATATTAGGTTATGAAAAATTCGTAGATAATTAAATTTTCGAATCTTAAGTACAGACAATAAAGTAAATGAATAACGATACTAAAAAGTTAGAAACAATAACTGTATAAGTGATAGATTTTCCAAGAGTAATGTATATTCGTGGTTTTAGATATTTAAATCTTATTTGCTATGAACTTTCATAACACACACATAGAGAGAATAATGAAATTAGATATATTCTTTTAAGAAGCTATTACGATTTTCAGAACGGTATATACGCAGAATTACCAGGAAATTATGATGTAATATTTTCATGCAACTCATTGGCACACGGAATTCGAATAAGTTTTCAAGACGAAAATTACAGAGAAATAGATTTAGAAGGCGAACCTTTTACTTTATAATTATTTATTTCCCCGTCCGCGCGAATGATAGAAAAGCGCGCATTCACTTAAGCGGTCGAACAATAATTCAAAGAACAGTAAGCCGAAAAAATAAAATAAGAAAAAGAACAGAAAGATAAAAAGGATAAAGAAGACAAAGACAAAAAGGATAAAGAAGATAAAGATAAAAAGGACAAATAAGATAAACTATAAATTAAAAAGGACAAAATTGAACAAAATAAAAGAGACGAATCGTTATTCAAAGTTTTAGGTAAGGTAATTAAACTTAATAAACAATATTACTAATAATAAAATTTGGAAATAAAAGAAAATTGGAAAAATCTTATATCCGCTTTTGAACTTAAAAATATAGAACACGACAAAATATAAAAATAACTAACCGAATATACAAAATAAATAAATGATAAAACAGACGCTCAAGAAAAATAATTTAATAGTAGTACAGGTTAATTAATAGCAGAACTTAAAAATATTTAACAAAATTAACACGCAACTGTGAATTAAGTATCTTCAAAACTATAAGAGTCTAATAATATAGAAATATAAAAGACTTAAAATATTAAATAATTATTGGAAGAATAAATAACCCAAAATATAAATGCATTTTAAGGAATGAAAAACATAATCGAAAATACAACTAAATAATTCATTAACGAAATATAAAAACACTAAAACGTGAATGATCTCAAGGACGCTGAAAAAACAATCGAACAGAAAATCGAAAACCAAAAACTAAAGTTATAAGACCAAAAAGATACTTCCGTAAAAACATTAAATCAATTAAAGAAATTAGATGAAACGATGGCTGAACAATGTGAACTGAATATATCTTTAATAGAAACTGAATATTCATTAATAGAAGAGTCTTCACTCATATCTGAAAATAATAGAAACAATATGATTGCCGCTATACGAAATAATCCCGATGTTTCAGAATAACATAAAATTGTACAATAATTTAGAGAAAATTAAGATTAAGTACTTAAAACATTGACACAATCTTCTTAAAACATCAACACAATCGAAAAACAAATTCAAAATTATATTTTAGATAAATATTAAGTACCTGCAATAAAAGCAAAAATAGAAAATGACACTATTTTGCAAAATACTTTATCACATTCAGAACACAATATTCGGAACCATATTTCCCACGTATTAACCGGACCAATTGATTGAAATTATATAAACCCAAATCTCATTACCTTACAACACCTTACTCTATATTCTAAACTTTAACTCACACACTAAACCCCTGTGTCTCTGTGCCCCTTTAACCTTTAGCCTTTAGCCCCGTAGCGGCCGTGCCCGTGAGCCCCGTAGCGGAACGCCGTGAGCCCCGTAGCGGCCGTGCCCGTGAGCCCCGTAGCGGCCGTGCCCGTGAGCCCCGTAGCGGAACGCCGTGACTGAATTATTTTTTCCGACTTTTTTATGTTGTGATGTAGAACTGCCAAACCTTATAATAATATCGTGATCCCTCCCAGCGACGACACGGACTTCTTCGTGACCCTGTACGCGAAGGAAGACATCACCGTCGAGCTCCAGTCCATCGAGAAGAAACACCAGTACAACCTGGACTACGGCAAGTACAAGAAGATCTCCACCGAAGCCGCCGAGAACGTGGACTTCGTGCTCGACTCGGCCTACGCGCCCTCCGGAGCCATCATCGAGACCTGCACGGGCACGCTCAAGTCCAGCTTCAGCTACTACCACGTGCCCTCCACCGGCGCCGCCAACTCCCAGCCGCTGGTCACCGAGTCCCAGACCAACGGACAGGTGAAGGCCGTGCTCAACTCCACCAACGACCGCCAGAACTTCTTCGCCACCGTGGAGACCTCCGCCGGCGCCGAGTTCGTGCTCTACCACAGCTACATCGACACGAGGCCCCAGGTCTCCTCCCAGAACATCCGCGTGAACATGAGCTCCAAGGACGGCTTCCTCACCGTCGTCGTGGACCCCGCCAGCTACGTGTCCGGCGTGCGCTACATGGTCTACGTCCTCGCCGAGGGCCAGGGCAACGAGAAGACCGCGTGCGGCATCCGCAGAGGCCAGCTCATCTCCGACAAGGCCAGGCTCGCGGACGGAGAGGCAGTGGTCGCCATCAACACCACCGCCGCCCTCGAGAAGGGAGCCAAGTACTGGCTCAACGTCATCGCCGCCGCCTCCCACGACATCAACATCGCCGTGGCCTACAAGCCCATCGAAGCCCGCCTCGGCATGGACCTGATCGACGAGCAGTACTACGAAAACGAAGGAAACCAAGACCTCACCTGGATCATCTGGGTCGTGCTCGCGGTCATCATCGTCGTCGTGGCCGTCGTCGCCCTCTTCTACTTCATGCAGCGCAAGAAGTACGTGGTGCTCGTGGACCAGGACATCGCCAGAAAAGACCAAAACGCAAGAAGAAAGGCCGCGCAGCAAGTCGGCGGCCTCGAAGACAGCCAGTGAGCGTTCTTCTTCATGTAATTATTACTCTAATTTTAATAATTTTGTATATGTGTAAATTTCTATTTTAGTGAAATAATAACACTGATCATATTTATACCTGATTTGATAATACATTTTCTAAATATATTATTTTTGAACCAACTGATTGATTGCATATTAACTTTTTTATATATACAGAACATAATTTTATTAATATTGTCCCATTTTTCAAAATTTGTTGTATAGTTACGTTAAACGTACATTAAAATATATATTCCACTTCTAATATATGTTTGTCCTTTTGAACGCTCTTCAAGCGACTCCCATCAGGCACGGCGCGGTCATGCGCGACATCCAGATCCAGACGAAGCAAGACGACTGGATGAAGTACGAGATCTTCCAGCTCGACGTCCCAGAGGCCACCAACGACGCCCAGAACATGGTGGGCTACTCGCTGGTGGTGAACTTCCAGGCCTCGCGCCCCATGGGGCTTGTGGTGTGCGCCTTTCCCACCTACCTGGAGTGCACCCAGGACGCCAACGCCCTCAACTTCTCCAACGCCACCGGAACCGTCCAGATCGACGGCTACGCGGCCAAGTTCGGCCTCACGTCTCCGCAGATATACGTGATGTTCACGCTGTCCGGGAGAAACCAGGTCGGCTCGGTCACCTTCCAGGCCCAGTCCGTCTACATCCTCACGCCCCAGTCCAAGCCCATGAAGGTCGCCGCCAACCAAGACCTGTACCTCATGGCCGCCAGGTGCGACGGCACTTCCTTCAGCCTCCTCATCGACGCCTCCGCCACCTTCTGCTCGAACGCGAACGCCCACGTGGACAGAGCGAGCTGCATGAACGCCCAGACCGGCCAGACCTCCTACGCCTTCAACAACCCAGACGTGTACACCTTCATCACGGTCTTCGCCACAGACGTGGAGCAGGCCCTCACGGTCGAGATGGACATCAGAGCCGGCGCCTTCACCGTGAACGAGACCAACGTGCGCAAGGTCTACATGAACCCGAACTGCTACATCATGAACTCAGTGGCCCTCGGGAAGCTGACCAACTACATCTACACCCAGGAGATCCAGAACGCGAGCTACCGCAGCAACATCACCTCCAGGCTCGTGGACGTGGACCACAACCAGATCGACGAGACCTCCCAGCTGGTCCGCGCCCTCACGTCCACCGACTTCAGCGTCATCACCCACGCGAAGGTGTCTTCTCCGGTGATGCCCTGGACCAACGACGAAATCCCCTTCCTGCTGCTCTGGTTCGTCGTCTCGAAGGACCTCACGGAGCTGAAGGCGGACACCGTCAAGGAGGTCGCGAGCCACCACGTGCTCAACAACGCCGTCGCGCTGCCGGGCATGAGCAACCTGCAGAACCTGAGCTACGACCTGGCCTTCGTGGGCGGGGAAGTGGACCTCAGCTTCTACGTGACCCACAAGTACGGCCTGCTGGGCGACTCCTGCGCCGTGAAGAACGGCCGCTGCCAGCTGCTCCTCGACAACAACACCCAGATCAAGGTGGCCGACTTCATCCTCTACTACGCGGTCTACGGCAGCTTCCAGAGCTCCGTCATCTACGCCCCGCTCCAGGTCATGGAGCCGAACACGATCGTGTACGACGTGGTGCAGAAGAACCAGGGCTCGCGCTACTACCGCATGAAGGCGAAGGACCTGCTCGAGGGCAAGCTCTACGTCACCTCCAACGACTCCACCGCACCCCTCGCGGTCGTGGTCTCTTCCGCGGTCTACCTGCCACAGAAGACCGACCGCGCCGTCCAGGTGGCGGAGGGCCTCGGCGCCGTGGAGCTCGTGCTGAAGGAGGGCTCGTTCGACAACGGCGAGATCTTCGTGCACGTCCAGAACGCCGCCAAGAAGAACGTGGAGGTCCAGGTCGAGTTCGTGTCCAGCAACGTCATCAGCGAGATCCTGGTCAACCAGGAGGAGAAGACGATCCAGCTGGCCAAGGGAGTCAGCGTGGTCGCAGGCGTGAAGATCCCGGCTCCGATCGTGACGGCCTTGACCAACGGGAACACGGCCGCCTACTTCTCGCAGATGGTCTTCCAGGCCTACGCGGCGCTCCCGGCTGCGTGCGACGTGACCTTCGACCAGTTCGGCTCCAGGAAGTACTTCCGCTACGCCTCGCTATCACAAGCTTAGAACCTAGCTTCCTTCAACATCAAAATCACGGCCAAGGCGCTCTACGACAACGAGTTCGTGTACGTGAACATCACCAGCGAGTGCGACGCGGAGCTATTGATCATTCCAGCCGCCGTCCACTAAATGGAGGAGAACGTTGATACAGTGGTCCCAGTGATGCCCAACAAGGCCGTTTTCGTTCATGAAGTGGTGCTCGGAATTGATAGGAAAATATCGATTCAGGGACAATCTAGGCAATCCGGAATTCTGTTCATCTGTCCGTGGCCGATGTTATTGAAATAGTTCTCTGAGGAATCATGCACCCGTTCTCAGATTTGGTTCATGGACTTTAACTTTAACACTGAGATTAACTCAACTCAATTTAAAAACGCGCAATTCCTCTACTACACAATCTAAACATAAGAGATGAATGATGGCAAAACAATGAATGTGCAAATGCTCGAATTAGTTGGGCTTAACACCAACATAGAACATAGTGGATTTATCGAACCTAACGAGAGATAGCGTTTCAAAGTTACATCAAATTATTAAGAAGATTAATTTTACATCGAAGTAAAATAAGTTGAGTTAGGAGTTTCGATATGTGTCTCCGGTTACTATCAAGAAACAATTAATGCAAGATGTGATCAAACCATAAGAAAACCAGGAACTTATCTAATAACACCATACATACCTCAAACATCAGCTGTTTACTTACTCGTACAATCATCAGCAAGGAAAACAACCAAACTCGTTTTCGAGGGGTACTTCGTAGAAACGCTCTACAACACGACCAAACCACAGATTCTTCAGGCCGGAAAGCACAAGTTCTTTAAGTTCACCCGCACGAACAAGGACAACGCGCTCATGCTCAGCGCTGTTCTCCAGCAATGGGAGTACTCCACCGACAAGATCCCAGAAGTGATGTTCGAGAAGAAAGTGGCCATGTTCGTGAACATCAACAACGTGGCCAGGAGAAACAGGTACATGTGGGCCGAGACGCAGTGCGGCGCCCAGGGCCTCGTGATCCCTCCCAGCGACGACACGGACTTCTTCGTGACCCTGTACGCGAAGGAAGATATCACCGTCGAGCTCCAGTCCATCGAGAAGAAACACCAGTACAACCTGGACTACGGCAAGTACAAGAAGATCTCCACCGAAGCCGCCGAGAACGTGGACTTCGTGCTCGACTCTGCCTACGCGCCCTCCGGAGCCATCATCGAGACCTGCACGGGCACGCTCAAGTCCAGCTTCAGCTACTACCACGTGCCCTCCACCGGCGCCGCCAACTCCCAGCCGCTGGTCACCGAGTCCCAGACCAACGGACAGGTGAAGGCCGTGCTCAACTCCACCAACGACCGCCAGAACTTCTTCGCCACCGTGGAGACCTCCGCCGGCGCCGAGTTCGTGCTCTACCACAGCTACATCGACACGAGGCCCCAGGTCTCCTCCCAGAACATCCGCGTGAACATGAGCTCCAAGGACGGCTTCCTCACCGTCGTCGTGGACCCCGCCAGCTACGTGTCCGGCGTGCGCTACATGGTCTACGTCCTCACCGAGGGCCAGGGCAACGAGAAGACCGCGTGCGGCATCCGCAGAGGCCAGCTCATCTCCGACAAGGCCAGGCTCGCGGACGGAGAGGCAGTGGTCGCCATCAACACCACCGTCGCCCTCGAGAAGGGAGCCAAGTACTGGCTCAACGTCATCGCCGCCGACTCCCACGACATCAACATCGCCGTGGCCTACAAGCCCATCGAAGCCCGCCTCGGCATGGACCTGATCGACGAGCAGTACTACGAAAACGAAGGAAACCAAGACCTCACCTGGATCATCTGGGTCGTGCTCGCGGTCATCATCGTCGTCGTGGCCGTCGTCGCCCTCTTCTACTTCATGCAGCGCAAGAAGTACGTGGTGCTCGTGGACCAGGACATCGCCAGAAAAGACCAAAACGCAAGAAGAAAGGCCGCGCAGCAAGTCGGCGGCCTCGAAGACAGCCAGTGAGCGTTCTTCTTCATTTACAACATTTTTGCTTTTATGTTTTATTAGTCATGTTGGAAATAGAATCTTTAGAGTTTTCTATCCTTTCAAACCAATGAATAATCTATCATTATTATTAACGTTTGAAATTCAATTTAATTATTCTACGTGTTTGACTGGAATAGAATAGTCTGATAATATGATCTAGTGTACGAAAGTATCTTGGTTAACACAATATTTGAGTTTTCAAATCACATTTTGTTCCATGTGATTTCGTCACTAAAACATTCTTTTACATATTTTAATTGAGTGGATAATAAATTTAGTATTCTTACGCTAATAATATATTATTATTAATAATGTACAATTTGTGTTTTCATTATCAAAATGTGTTCGTAACAGAACATGATTTCATTTCATTAAAAAATATGTGCCTATTTACACTGAATGAATGATTGATGACTGTCCCATTTTATGTATCCCAAAAATTGTTAAAATGATTATTGTAAATCCAATTATAGATATATTATAGAGATATAAAATCAAATACCACTTCTAATATATGTTTGTCCTTTTGAACGCTCTTCAAGCGACTCCCATCAGGCACGGCGCGGTCATGCGCGACATCCAGATCCAGACGAAGCAAGACGACTGGATGAAGTACGAGATCTTCCAGCTCGACGTCCCAGAGGCCACCAACGACGCCCAGAACATGGTGGGCTACTCGCTGGTGGTGAACTACCAGGCCTCGCGCCCCATGGGGCTGGTGGTGTGCGCCTTTCCCACCTACCTGGAGTGCACCCAGGACGCCAACGCCCTCAACTTCTCCAACGCCACCGGAACCGTCCAGATCGACGGCTACGCGGCCAAGTTCGGCCTCACGTCTCCGCAGATATACGTGATGTTCACGCTGTCCGGGAGAAACCAGGTCGGCTCGGTCACCTTCCAGGCCCAGTCCGTCTACATCCTCACGCCCCAGTCCAAGCCCGTGAAGGTCGCCGCCAACCAAGACCTGTACCTCATGGCCGCCAGGTGCGACGGCACTTCCTTCAGCCTCCTCATCGACGCCTCCGCCACCTTCTGCTCGAACGCGAACGCCCACGTGGACAGAGCGAGCTGCATGAACGCCCAGACCGGCCAGACCTCCTACGCCTTCAACAACCCAGACGTGTACACCTTCATCACGGTCTTCGCCACGGACGTGGAGCAGGCCCTCACGGTCGAGATGGACATCAGAGCCGGCGCCTTCGCCGTGAACGAGACCAACGTGCGCAAGGTCTACATGAACCCGAACTGCTACATCATGAACTCCGTGGCCCTCGGGAAGCTGACCAACTACATCTACACCCAGGAGATCCAGAACGCGAGCTACCGCAGCAACATCACCTCCAGGCTCGTGGACGTGGACCACAACCAGATCGACGAGACCTCCCAGCTGGTCCGCGCCCTCACGTCCACCGACTTCAGCGTCATCACCCACGCGAAGGTGTCTTCTCCGGTGATGCCCTGGACCAACGACGAAATCCCCTTTCTGCTGCTCTGGTTCGTCGTCTCGAAGGACCTCACGGAGCTGAAGGCGGACACCGTCAAGGAGGTCGCGAGCCACCACGTGCTCAACAACGCCGTCGCGCTGCCGGGCATGAGCAACCTGCAGAACCTGAGCTACGACCTGGCCTTCGTGGGCGGCGAAGCGGACCTCGGCTTCTACGTGACCCACAAGTACGGCCTGCTGGGCGACTCCTGCGCCGTGAAGAACGGACGCTGCCAGCTGCTCCTCGACAACAACACCCAGATCAAGGTGGCCGACTTCATCCTCTACTACGCGGTCTACGGCAGCTTCCAGAGCTCCGTCATCTACGCCCCGCTCCAGGTCATGGAGCCGAACACGATCGTGTACGACGTGGTGCAGAAGAACCAGGGCTCGCGCTACTACCGCATGAAGGCGAAGGACCTGCTCGAGGGCAAGCTCTACGTCACCTCCAACGACTCCACCGCGCCCCTCGCGGTCGTGGTCTCTTCCGCGGTCTACCTGCCCCAGAAGACCGACCGCGCCGTCCAGGTGGCGGAGGGCCTCGGCGCCGTGGAGCTCGTGCTGAAGGAGGGCTCGTTCGACAACGGCGAGATCTTCGTGCACGTCCAGAACGCCGCCAAGAAGAACGTGGAGGTCCAGGTCGAGTTCGTGTCCAGCAACGTCATCAGCGAGATCCTGGTCAACCAGGAGGAGAAGACGATCCAGCTGGCCAAGGGCGTCAGCGTGGTCGCAGGCGTGAAGATCCCGGCTCCGATCGTGACGGCCTTGACCAACGGGAACACGGCCGCCTACTTCTCGCAGATGGTCTTCCAGGCCTACGCGGCGCTCCCGGCTGCGTGCGACGTGACCTTCGACCAGTTCGGCTCCAGGAAGTACTTCCGCTACGCCTCGCTATCACAAGCTTAGAACCTGGTTTCCTTCAACATCAAAATCACGGCCAAGGCGCTCTACGATAACGAGTTCGTGTACGTGAACATCACCAGCGAGTGCGACGCAGAATTATTGATCATTCCAGCCGCCGTCCACTAAATGGAGGAGAACGTTGACACAATTGTTCCAGTAATGCCCAACAAAGCCGTTTTCGTTCATGAAGTGGTGCTCGGAATTGATAAGAGAGTTGAGGTCATGGGCTAATCGGCTCAGACGGCGCATATGTTCATCTGCCCGTGGCCAATGCTCCTTTCAAAGACCTCCGAGGACGGTTGCATCATTTATCTTTCGACGACTCAGTTTCTACACAGAAATTGACTCTAGTAAGTTCAAAAACAACCAGTTCCTCTATTACACAGTGAAATCCGACGAAACTGAACCGAATAAAGCCATGAACTTGAAAAACTGATATTATGGTGCTGAACGGGAACGTGGAACACTCTTCATTCATCGCCCAAAACGAGAGGTAACAGTTCAAAATTACATCTAACTATATGTATAATGAGAATATGTTCTATCTAGAAGTGAAGTAAGTAGATTTAGACGTCGCAATATGCTTGTCTGGCTTCTATTAAGAAACAGTAAATGCAAAATGCGGTCAAATCATAAGAAGACCGGGAACTTATCTTGTAGAACCATACATACTTGAAAGTTCAGCTGTTTTCTTACTCATTCAATCAACAGCCAAGAAAGCTACCTAAGTCGTATTTGAAGGATACTTCGTAGATACTCTGCACAACGGCACCAAAGGACAGATTCTTCAGGCCGGAAAGCACAAGTTCTTCAAGTTCACCCGCACGAACAAGGACAACGCGCTCATGCTCAGCGCTGTTCTCCAGCAATGGGAGTACTCCACCGACAAGATCCCAGAAGTGATGTTCGAGAAGAAAGTGGCCATGTTCGTGAACGTCAACAACGTGGCCAGGAGAAACAGGTACATGTGGGCCGAGACGCAGTGCGGCGCCCAGGGCCTCGTGATCCCTCCCAGCGACGACACAGACTTCTTCGTGACCCTGTACGCGAAGGAAGACATCACCGTCGAGCTCCAGTCCATCGAGAAGAAACACCAGTACAACCTGGACTACGGCAAGTACAAGAAGATCTCCACCGAAGCCGCCGAGAACGTGGACTTCGTGCTCGACTCGGCCTACGCGCCCTCCGGAGCCATCATCGAGACCTGCACGGGCACGCTCAAGTCCAGCTTCAGCTACTACCACGTGCCCTCCACCGGCGCCGCCAACTCCCAGCCGCTGGTCACCGAGTCCCAGACCAACGGACAGGTGAAGGCCGTGCTCAACTCCACCAACGACCGCCAGAACTTCTTCGCCTCCGTGGAGACCTCCGCCGGCGCCGAGTTCGTGCTCTACCACAGCTACATCGACACGAGGCCCCAGGTCTCCTCCCAGAACATCCGCGTGAACATGAGCTCCAAGGACGGCTTCCTCACCGTCGTCGTGGACCCCGCCAGCTACGTGTCCGGCGTGCGCTACATGGTCTACGTCCTCACCGAGGGCCAGGGCAACGAGAAGACCGCGTGCGGCATCCGCAGAGGCCAGCTCATCTCCGACAAGGCCAGGCTCGCGGACGGAGAGGCAGTGGTCGCCATCAACACCACCGTCGCCCTCGAGAAGGGAGCCAAGTACTGGCTCAACGTCATCGCCGCCGACTCCCACGACATCAACATCGCCGTGGCCTACAAGCCCATCGAAGCCCACCTCGGCATGGACCTGATCGATGAGCAGTACTACGAAAACGAAGGAAACCAAGACCTCACCTGGATCATCTGGGTCGTGCTCGCGGTCATCATCGTCGTCGTGGCCGTCGTCGCCCTCTTCTACTTCATGCAGCGCAAGAAGTACGTGGTGCTCGTGGACCAGGACATCGCCAGAAAAGACCAAAACGCAAGAAGAAAGGCCGCACAGCAAGTCGGTGGCCTCGAAGACAGCCAGTGAGCGTTCTTCTTCATTTACAACATTTTTTGCTTTTATGTTTTATTAGTCATGTTGGAAATAGAATCTTTAGAGTTTTCTATCCTAGCAAACCTAGGAATAATCTATCATTATTATTAACGTTTGAAATTCAATTTAATTATTCTACGTGTTTGACTGAGCATTCTTCGTCAGTGAAAGTCAATTGATATATAATATATTTACAATTAATTATATCATTACCAGTTCATTACCTATGCTAAATATTTCGGATTTTTTCTTCAAGTTAAATTAATTTAGTCTACTATTTTAATTTAGTGGCAGTGAGTATGGCGTTATTAGTCAATATGAATTACATTTTTTCTTCATATTCACGTTATTAGTATTTTTACTATTATAATTCGTATCGTAATGCATTAATTTCATTTTACAGCATATTTATTGTTTTGTTCTGTGTATGTATAATATAATCTTTTTCGGCAAGTGCTTCAGTTAGTTTTACGTTTGACATTTTGAAGAAGTGGATTATAACACACGCTCATATATTTAATTAGCGAATTCCCATTTCCGTTCCAAACTTAATGAGGCATTCATTCCTCTTGGACTAGAATAGAATCGACGAGAAGGACGTAACCAAGCTCGAGAAGATCGGCGATGGCTTCTTCTCATCCGTTTATAGCGGTGTATACAAGAACAAGCGTTAAAAAATACCAGTAGCAATCAAGGAGTTGAATAAACACATGGAACCGCAAATGTTCGAACGAGAGGTTAATGTGTGTCAACTTACACACGAAAACATAGTTCAAATATTTGGTTGGACAAAACATGAAGACAAACCAAAAAAGGTAATGTGTGTCCCACAAACACCCACAAAATCGACACCAGAGTAAATCTCAATTGTCATGGAACTCTGTCAAGGAGGATCAGTTGATAGCTTCATCGCTAAATGCTAATAAGCGGGCCCTGGCATCAGAATCAGAATTCTATTACAAACTGCACTTGGATTGCAACACCTACACTCGCATGGAATAATGCATAGAGATCTAAAAGTTGAAAATATTATTCTAAAAGATCCACTCAGCAACGCGAGCTCTTATAAAGACGTAAAAGCAAAACTTACAGATTTTGGACTTTCGCGCAAAATTGACCGCGGAATCGCGTCTAGATACACAGCTACTGTCGGAACACCACTTTTAATAGCGCCAGAATGCTTTGACTCCAATACTTATGATGAAGGTGTTGATATCTTCACATTTGGTCTGGTAATTCTTTAAGTGTTTGCTTAAACTACAGACCCAGACGAGATAAGGACGGACGACTTCCAGATAAACCCAGCAGCCATCACGAAGATGGATATCCCGGAGCAGGTGAAGCAGCTCATCATCAAGTGTTGTTCGAACATTAAGAACAGGCTGAAGATCGACGAGGTGGTGGGGTGCTTGCAGGCCCTGGATAAATTTTATAACAAGTGAGTTACTATTATGATATTACAAAGTTCACATCGTTTTGAAGTCGTACAGGTCGTAGCCGTTCAGCTCTTTGAACTGGCGCATGACCCGCTGCCGATTGGCCAGTGACTGGGAGAGGATCAGCTGCTGCTCATTGTTCACGTGGAAGTCGTTCAAAGAGATCTCGTCGTGGTGAATGAATATGCGCTTCGCCTGCACTCGCTTTACCTGCTTGTTCGGGTCTTTCCGGGCGACGATGTCATCAAAGTGGAAGGGGCTGAGCGTGAGCGCACAGTCCAGCATTTTGGCGACACTGCACTGCTCTTGGAAGTTGACGTCTTGGTTTACATTCAAGATTTTCCGTTTGTAAGGCCGTATGTCCGTGTACGACTTCACGTGCTTGTTAGTGGTCTATTTTTGTTTCGGGATATTATTGCGCAACGTCTGAAAGCGATGGGATTTTTCTGGTGATGTGGACTGGCGGGGTTAATTCCATTGGATGTCGAAGTGCATTTGTGTTTACTGGATCACTACATGTTGTTACGTAGGTTTACCACTATATTGGGCACTCGTGACCTAGTACGAGCTGGTTCTGGTGATTCTGTGTTTTTTCTGCGTTGGAAGTGGAAATTAAATAAATGACTCTCATTCAATATCTTCTTCTCTCTCGTCAATGTGATCGTCTCCTTTTTTGGATTCTCTTTCAACGCGAGCACACTCTTCTCCCCACACGGTCAAGTATTCTTTGTCTTCGACCACAAACTCCGTTTTTAAAATATCGGTAAAAGTAGGTCTGTTGGCTGGGTCTAGCTGAAGCATTTACTTGATTAGCTTAACGGCTGAAAGTGGAACTTGTCCATTGTCTATTTTAGCCTGTGGGAACTGGAATTCGCCCTTACAGATAGCTTCTTGTAACAAATCATGGTTAGCAGCGTCGAATGGATACCTTCTAAGGAGCATGAGGTACAGCAGGATGCCGGTGGACCAAACGTCAGCTTTTTGACCGTCGTAGTCTCTTCTCTTCAGCACCTCTGGGGCCACATAATATGGAGATCCACAAGACGTTCTGAGCAGCGTTCTTTTGGACTTTGAGGCGATGTCCTGCTCTTCGTTATAAATTGCAGAAAGACCAAAGTCGGAGATGAACAGTTGGTTGTGATCTTCTGAAAGTAAGATGTTTTCGGCTTTTATGTCCCGATGAGCTATGGCGTGTTTATGGCAGTATTCCATCGCCAAGGCTGACTAAATGAAGAATCTGCGGGTCTGAGAGAGCGGACACCTTTGTTGTTGAAGCATTTCAAGCATATTACCTCCACCGATGTAGTCCATCACGATGTAAAGCTTGCGCTTGGAGGCCAGTATAAACTTAGACTGAATAATGTTAGGGTGATGCAGTGTCTTCATGATCTTTATTTCAGTCTTAATGTGCTTCAACTAAGATGGTGTTAAATGATCTATATTTTTAATTACTTTCATGGCGTAACCGTTACCCTGCTCGTCTGAGACAAGATACACCTCTGCAAACGCTCCTTTACCGATTGATTATTCGACGGTATATGGTCCGACTTTCTTCTTTTCTGTCATATGATGTGAAGTGGTGTTTAAAAACTCATGACATAAACTAATGTGAATGACATAAATTAATATCTAAACCTGTTTTCACATTCCAACACTGTTTAAACAATGTTATACTATGACTTGTCGTTCATAAAGCTGGCTATTTCCAGCATATGCTAGTTAAATGTACATGGCATACTTTAAGCTTTCAACATTATAAATAATCAGCAATGATGTTAACTTTATCATATATCTAGAGATATATCAGAGAAAAAACGCCCATAACTCGAGTAATAGTGAGATTTAATTAATTTCCATCTGTAACTTGGAAGTGATACTGTTCATTATATAATATGAAAATACATAAATCTCTTATTTAAACACCAGATAACCCTCTGATCAACTAGTTCTGGTGACCCAATATCTTTTGAAGTTTAAAACGACTCACTTATCTGTTACCTTATCATCAGTACTAAGGCTCAATTCAATCATTCCATCTTCATCTCATAAATCATGACAATCCACGAATCCAAACTTAGTTACACAATAAAGCTTCCACAAACTAATCTTAATATCATACCTCATAATCATTTGTAGTATTTATGACTTCATTTAAAAGGCGTACATCTGGCTAAGATATATCAAAATATCTATCATTGCTGATTATTTATAATGTTGAAAGCTTAAAGTATGCCATGTACATTAAACTAGCATATGCTGGAAATAGCCAGCTTTATGAACGACAAGTCATAGTATAACATTGTTTAAACAGTGTTGGAATGTGAAAACAGGTTTAGATATTAATTTATGTCATTCACATTAGTTTATGTCATGAGTTTTTAAACACCACTTCACATCATATGACAGAAAAGAAGAAAGTCGGACCATATACCGTCGAATAATCAATCGGTAAAGGAGCGTTTGCAGAGGTGTATCTTGTCTCAGACGAGCAGGGTAACGGTTACGCCATGAAAGTAATTAAAAATATAGATCATTTAACACCATCTTAGTTGAAGCACATTAAGACTGAAATAAAGATCATGAAGACACTGCATCACCCCAACATTATTCAGTCTAAGTTTATACTGGCCTCCAAGCGCAAGCTTTACATCGTGATGGACTACATCGGTGGAGGTAATATGCTTGAAATGCTTCAACAACAAAGGTGTCCGCTCTCTCAGACCCGCAGATTCTTCATTTAGTCAGCCTTGGCGATGGAATACTGCCATAAACACGCCATAGCTCATCGGGACATAAAAGCCGAAAACATCTTACTTTCAGAAGATCACAACCAACTGTTCATCTCCGACTTTGGTCTTTCTGCAATTTATAACGAAGAGCAGGACATCGCCTCAAAGTCCAAAAGAACGCTGCTCAGAACGTCTTGTGGATCTCCATATTATGTGGCCCCAGAGGTGCTGAAGAGAAGAGACTACGACGGTCAAAAAGCTGACGTTTGGTCCACCGGCATCCTGCTGTACCTCATGCTCCTTAGAAGGTATCCATTCGACGCTGCTAACCATGATTTGTTACAAGAAGCTATCTGTAAGGGCGAATTCCAGTTCCCACAGGCTAAAATAGACAATGGACAAGTTCCACTTTCAGCCGTTAAGCTAATCAAGTAAATGCTTCAGCTAGACCCAGCCAACAGACCTACTTTTACCGATATTTTAAAAACGGAGTTTGTGGTCGAAGACAAAGAATACTTGACCGTGTGGGGAGAAGAGTGTGCTCGCGTTGAAAGAGAATCCAAAAAAGGAGACGATCACATTGACGAGAGAGAAGAAGATATTGAATGAGAGTCATTTATTTAATTTCCACTTCCAACGCAGAAAAAACACAGAATCACCAGAACCAGCTCGTACTAGGTCACGAGTGCCCAATATAGTGGTAAACCTACGTAACAACATGTAGTGATCCAGTAAACACAAATGCACTTCGACATCCAATGGAATTAACCCCGCCAGTCCACATCACCAGAAAAATCCCATCGCTTTCAGACGTTGCGCAATAATATCCCGAAACAAAAATAGACCACTAACAAGCACGTGAAGTCGTACACGGACATACGGCCTTACAAACGGAAAATCTTGAATGTAAACCAAGACGTCAACTTCCAAGAGCAGTGCAGTGTCGCCAAAATGCTGGACTGTGCGCTCACGCTCAGCCCCTTCCACTTTGATGACATCGTCGCCCGGAAAGACCCGAACAAGCAGGTAAAGCGAGTGCAGGCGAAGCGCATATTCATTCACCACGACGAGATCTCTTTGAACGACTTCCACGTGAACAATGAGCAGCAGCTGATCCTCTCCCAGTCACTGGCCAATCGGCAGCGGGTCATGCGCCAGTTCAAAGAGCTGAACGGCTACGACCTGTACGACTTCAAAACGATGTGAACTTTGTAATATCATAATAGTAACTCACTTGTTATAAAATTTATCCAGGGCCTGCAAGCACCCCACCACCTCGTCGATCTTCAGCCTGTTCTTAATGTTCGAACAACACTTGATGATGAGCTGCTTCACCTGCTCCGGGATATCCATCTTCGTGATGGCTGCTGGGTTTATCTGGAAGTCGTTCGTCCTTATCTCGTCTGCTAAATCAAAAAGATTTACATTATGAATATAAATAAACATTTTCATTGAATATTTTGTATATAAAAAACAGTTCAGTATGATTCAGATGCTGAGTTCTTTGTCTATGTCGTCGTCTGATTCTTGGATGTTTCTTTTTCCTTTCCACATTACAGTTGGTTATTTAACGAGTTATTAAATGGGAATTCCGGTTTCGTCGTTGCATCCTAGGCTCATGAGATCGTCTTTTCCTTCAAAGTGCTCTATGGCCGCTTTTTCTAGCTTGTCTTTGAGTATTTGTTCAACTATTTGTGAGTCAACGTCGAATCCTTCGAAAAGTGCTTAGTTTTCTAAATTTAGAGCGGTTAGGTTCATTACTTCTTCTCTGTCAATTTATCTTTGCGTGAAGTTCGGGTTGAAGTTACTTACGTCAACGTTTCCTTGTGTTTCTTGTTTTTGTTGTTGAGGAATGTATTCTAGCTCGTACATTTTATTGTAGAGTTTGTCCCAGTCTAGTTTGTTGAACCACGGGTGTGTTTTCACGTTTGTGTTGTTATGTGGCGACCCCAGTCTCTTTTTCGGGTCTTTTTCAAGGCATTATTTAATGAACAATTGAGCTTACTGGCTGAATATTTTCTCGCTGAATTTGGGTTCGCCCTTGAGGATGAGTTTGAACATGACTTTGTGGTCCTTATTGTAGAACGGGGGGATTCCGGCCATCATTTCGTAGGCGATGATTCCGATTGCCCAGTAGTCCACTTCAATTCCATGCGGTTAATTTCGGAGTTGTTCGGGTGAGAGGTACTCGGCCGTTCCGCAGAAAGTCGTTCCGGTCACTTGTCCCTCCGTTTTTTGCAGTTTTGAGAGGCCAAAATCCGTTATTTTTACGTAGCCGTCGCTGTCGAAGAGGATATTCTCTGGCTTCAGGTCGCGCATGATGATTTGCTTCGAGTGGAGCTCCTGCAGGGCCAGGATGAGCTGGGCGATATAAAAGTTATATATAAAAAGTTATATATAAAAGTTAAAATTGAAAAATCAAATGAATTATATCACTATTTCCTGATGATGGACGCAATACTATCTTGAATAGTATCATAAAACTGTTGCTAATAGGCTATAATGCATAGTAATTGTATGAATATAATAATGACGTTTTGTATAAGTTTAAACATAATGTACACTGCATTTATTCCATCTATCATTTAGTAACTGGTCTCTAATATCTTGAAAGTCCCCGTAACTCTGAGATAAGAACTTTAGGCCAATGGTATAAATAATGTAGAAATAAAGGAACGATTCATACATAGGAAGTCTTACAGTGATGCTATATATGTTCATCATTTATTAATTATTTTTAAATTCTTTAGTTTTCATTGTTTCCAAAGAAATATAATCATATATAAATGATAATTTTATCGTTAATATTACTTATACACATTCAATTAATCATTATCAATGATATTTCAATTCTGGCTAATAATAATAGGCGGAAATTAGTTTAATGAATATTAGTAATAATTAAACATGCGAAAATATAATATTATTACATATATTCATATACATGTTCATATTTTTTTATCATTTCCACTTTAACTATTTAATAATCAAAAATTTATATATTTAGTTCAATAAGTATCTTCAATGTTAATCATTTAAATGTGCGAATACTGTTTACTTATCTAACTAATATTATACATAGCATTGAATTTCATACATGGGAAATTTTTAAATTTTTAGTACATAAATAATATTTTTGATTTGACAGACACTAATATATTTACAAGTCTATGATTATAATATATTATATATTTTGTAATTAATCATTATTGATGAAAGCAGTATTCTATATTATTTCAAGACTCTATATTTATATTTATGAATATTTATGTAATTGACTTTAAATCTCAAGTTGCTATAATATATAGTTCTATATACAACTAATACTAATACATACTTATATACGTCATTTATCTCTTCTATATCAAATTATTATAATCACCGAAATTTACTAAATTATGAATATATTTAGTGAAGAAGAGTAAGTGAAGTAAAATCAAAAGAGATTTATATATCATTATATGTCAACAACATAATATTATGTTGTGACCCAAAACAATTTTCATTCCCAAAATGATGAAAGCTAAATCAGTTATGATGATAGAAATGACACATAGAATTTTGTTAAAAGTCTGTATTAATACGATATGACTCATAAATCTTCCATACAGCAATAATCTCACACGCCGTTAGAAAACTGATGTTAATGAAAATTTGTAGAAAAAGTGGAATTTAAACTTATGTTTATAATCATTTCAGTTTAAAGTACTACAGGTAGATAATGTAATGATAGTAGTATCTAGTTATGATTATTTCTTCTATATAAAGGAATCAATATACTATGGCTACTTCTTATATTACGTTTAAAATTTGATATATATTTGAATATAAGTTGAAATACATGAAATATAATAATTTTAATATCATATTATTAATATTTATAATAATTCTAAAATTAAAATAATTTATATTAATACACTCCAAACACATAGTGTTACGTACTATCAAAATACGGTTTTTCGGTTGTGTTTTTTATTTTAATTTTATAGTAATACTTAATAATACTACATATGACTCATATGACATATCATATAATTTTTTCATTTTTTGATTTTTAGGTTATTCCCCCCCAACCTACACATATTGATATTTAAAAATATATTAAAATATAAAATTGTCATTATCACTAGTTTATATAGTTATAACATGATATATGTTAATATTTCATCTCAATTATTACTATTTATCTCGAAATGATGAGTATTATAGTAAATGACTTATGAAAGGTCGGACAGTGATTTTATAAGCTTTAAATATCGCGAATGACAATATTTAAGCAATTATCAGCGTAAAATGAGCTTTTTCTTTGAAATTTACAATTTTAATTAACATAATTGCTAGCATTTATTAATAAACCTATAATAATAAATATAAGTCAACTTAAATTGCGTTCTATATTAGTGGTTATCAGAATTTCGTTTCTAAAATGCTGCTTTAACTTTGCTTGATGATTTATAACGATTCCGCTTTCATCATAATTGAAGTGTGAAATTGAAAATATAGCACATATATAGGTAAATAAGTAGAGAAGGGAATTTAACTCAAAAACGTGGACTAAACTGCTGCAATATTGAATATGTGTAGGTTGGGGGGAATAACCGATTTTTATTAAAAAATTAGATTAAATCTAAGAATTGAAAATCTTCAATCTAACAACAGAGTGCTATATTTCGACGTCTGAATAACTATTTACTTATATCAATTTTTACATTTCTGTATTTTTTAAATTAAAACAAATTTTAAATCACTTATTATTTTATATATGAACTTTAGAAATTTGTTTGATTCCACTTCAAATGAAGGCATCTAAATATAATGTGAACCGCGTGTTATACGAAATCACTCTTTACATCATATTCAGTGTCTTGTAGTTGCAGTATGCCATTGTGTGCAGCATACACGACATTTAGACGAAAGTTCTGTACGCGGCGATGAAATCCATTAAACTATTAGTGCTGGCTCTGATTTTCTCCAAGCTCCGGGGTAAGCACCTGAAGCTAGAAAATCTGCGGATCCAGATAATCGCGGTTGAATGCGTCTCCGTGCTGCTGACGCCAATCACGAACCAGTTTTTCCGCCTCGATACCGCTGTAATCGAAGCAGGGTCGCTGTACATCATCGGGCTCTTCGCGGTCCAGACTTCACACGAGTTCCTGCGCTTTGTCCTCTTTGCCTTCGTGTACGGCTTTCTCTACATCTTCAACTGCTGGTTTCAGTCCGGCGTCTATTGGTTCTCAGCCACCGGAGTCTCCATGTTCATAATCCTACTATTTTACTTCTACCAGGAAAGAGACCAGAACTCGTGCATCGTGGAGTCGGAGGTCCTTAAGACGAACAAGAAGAAGTTCGAACGCTTGTTTTAAAGCCACTATAGTTAGTACATAAATGAGATGGGCGAGAGCGAAAATAAGTAAATGAATACGATTTGCGCCTCCATCAGAATCAACTTTAACCCGAAGATAGACCAGCTGGTGTAATTCTCGAGAATCGTGGAGCAGCTGTGCGGCGAGTACCAGGTGAAAATCATCGCCACCTCCTCGAAGCAGTTCCAGTTCATCGTCTCCGAAGAAGCCAGCGTCCAGAAGAAGTTCGACCAGGCGCTGCAGCTGTGCTCGGGCGCTCAGGCGATCGCGCGGAATCTGAACATGACCGTCAGCGCTGGGGTCGCGTTCGGAGAGATACTGCCGGTGAAGCAGATCTTCGGGAACCTCCAGTACAAGCTGTTCCACGGAGACGTGCTCGAGCTCACAGACTTCGTCTCCCAGCACTCCTTCGACGAGATCTTGGTGGACGCGACGAGTCTCTACAAAGACCTGAAGCCGCCAAACAACCGCGACTCCAAGTTCCAGCACTTCTTGGAGCCGAACTTCAAGTACAAGCCGGACGTGCGGGAAATCCAGTACCGCGGAGAGACCAGGGTCATCGCGGTCGCAAAGCCGATGGAGAACATGAACAAACAGCTTCTCCAAGTGCTCATGAAAAACAGCCAGGTGGCCGAAGCGACTTTGGACTATCAGGACATCGCGGCCTCCAGTGACCACCCAACCGACAACAAATTCGACAGCGACTCGCAGAGCGTCACCGTTTTCACGGAGAAATCTAAACAAATGAATACGCAACCTACGATTAACGAAGCCGTTAACACAATCCACATGGTTAAAGAAAATTAAATATAAATATAAAGTGATGAGCAGGTATCATTCAAATAAATGTTGCTTAAACAGTATAAAGAATTCGTACAAATAAACAATATTGTTAAAATAGACGCGATAAGCATTAATCTTGGAAATAATTTGATGCAAAATCTATCCCACATAGGGTCTTATTACTTAGCATGTGTATCTTCTACTTTTTTATTAATTTAGTATAACATTTTGTTCAACTAAATCGACAACAACTCGATTTACATTCACAATCAGATTACTCTGCAGACCTGGTTGAACACGCAGCAGTATCTGTTTTCGGGAGTAATCTTGGTGCAACTGTTGTGCGTCGTGCCGTACTTCGTGTTCAACTTCAGAACCAAGCTGAACCACAAGATGGTGAAGACGATGAAAAGCGTGGACTTGGCCATCCAGAAGCTGTTGTTCGTAATCACGGTAATCTGGTACATCACAATCCTGTACAGCTTTCAGACGATGCTCCGGGTCGTGAAGAACTACAGTCACTTGAAGCAGGTGTCCGAGTGCGCCCAGACGATCCTCTGGACAATAACAATCTACATTGCGCACAACTTCAACCAGACTATCAGCGTGAACTCCCAGCACCCGCTTCAGATCTCGCTGAACTTCAAGGTCTTCATCACGATCGAGCTGGTCCACTGGCTGATGGTCTTCCGAGAGCACCCCGCGATGGCGCTCGCGATGCTCTTCGTCCAGGCCGAGCAGCTGCCAGTCCAGGTCTACAAGTACTTCGTGGCGGTCGGGAACATCCACGACCTGAACGCCATCCGGCTGTATCTCAAGAAGCAGGCCTCCATCTTGAGTCGCCACCGCCTTCCGCTGCAGGTGAATTCCGAGCTCCTGCTCCTCACCGGCAGCCACTCGGTCCTCCAGCAAGACATCGCCGGAGACCTGATGGTCAAGTACGAGAAGCTCCAGAAGTTCTCCGAGGCCGACAGCGAGGACAAGGCCCTGCTGGTATGCCTGCACTAGAAAGCGAAGCACCAGCTACCAGAGGCCCCTGTCGTGCACGTGAACGGCTGCGTCATCTTCCAGACCGAGTTCGACTTCGAGTCTGCCGACAAAACCAACGAGATCCTGGCCGAGCTGCACGGGGTCTTCGGCGAGCGCGTCTCGATGCTCAGGAGCGCCAGAACCTCGGCGACCTGGATCAGCTACACGAACAAGGACCTCTACACCCACGTGAAGGCCGTGCTCGGCGGTCTGTTCCAGGTCCTTCAGAAGCACCCAAGTGTAGGAGTCAAGATGGCTGCCGGAGATCTGAAGGGAATCGCGCTGTGCTACGAGAACGTGTTCTGCGAGATGGTCGGAGAGGCCGCCGACGAGATCCAGCACTTCGGCAGCACGCAAGGGCGAGTGAAGGTCGCCAAGAAGTTCTGGGAGTGGCTCGTCTCGAAGCAGACTCAGGACGTCCAGCCGCTCCAGTTCCAGAAGAAGTACATCGACTACGGCATTCAGGTGGAGCTCTGGAAGTGAAGCATTTATTAAGCCTTACTGAAGATTTCATTTAATTAAATATTTTGTGTGTGAAATATTGAATAATTGTACTTTTGGTCAACTGGGCTAAATTTCAGCAAGGAACTTCACACACGTCACATGAAGTGTTGCGATGTTCTTCTAAACACAAGATTCAGTATTAACTGAATTAACTTACGATAATAAAAATGTGGATTCGAATCGCCTATGTGTAAATCTCTTTTTGTGGCATGAATACACGATTCGTACAATTTGTGAACACTGCAATATTAGGAAGGATTCATGAGTTTGGCTTGGAGCAAATAAGAATTAATCATTTATATACTTTTACATATTTTTAACTTTTGGGTTACAGCAGGTCATCTGAGTATAAAGTCCTCAAGTTTGGATTTCACTTCAAATGGGACTTTGCGAGTCCAGAGCAGAAAATGATGATTCTTTCAGTCTGCCGATAGTTAAGCTAGAACGCATCGATTCGCTTTCAGAAAACGGGTCGTGTTGCGAAGACATTCATATCTCACAGAAGGAAGTACTGCGATGTTCAACTATACACAAGGTTTTGTTTGAAAGCGAATGAAGTTTAGAAGCGTAAATTCATTTATATAGATAACTGTATATCTATGGATATATTAATTTCATATTTTCGTTCTCATCATTATTCTATTACTCATTGT
>CAXDID010001128.1:0-80367 GCA_963988835.1 Hexamita inflata
CGCTCGAAATAGTGATCAATTCGGACTTTCTGTCCACGCCCGTCGTCCGACCTATCTTTTCAAGCTGCTGCAGCATCAAAGCCTACATTGCTGCTGCACGTTTGATTTCAAGTGTCAACGGATTAATTATTGTTGAAATCAACGATCTTCTGCGATTTGAAGAAAATCGATCTGATTTATGAAATATATTCGCGATCGAGCGTTGATGATTATTGGTTTACTAACTAAATATATAATATCATTTATGTTTTATAGAAATGAAACTGCAGTCAAACCATTGAAAAATTCGGTCAAATATTTTTGCCAGAAATATCGGGCTAACAAGTAGTATCTAAACTAATTTTACTTTACCAATGAAAGAATTTGTCTTTCCGTTGTATGATTTTGGAATTGTACAGTTCCCACGCAGCCGCGAGCCAGCAAGAACAGCGGAGAGAACGCTAGCTGGGCACACGTCTCACCAGATACGCTTTCGCAGATTCTTTCAGACATTATATGCCGAAGACGAGCGCTTATGTAATGGGTGCACATTCCCAGCTATATGAAGCAGGAATAGAACAGTTTGGGCTTCGGCTTTCGGAGGCGTGCGAACAAGTAATGGACTCTAGTTAAAAGAGCGTTCTGCCTGATGTCTGATGCGCGTTGTTCGCCTGCGTTTAAGAAAAATGCAGGAGAAAGGTCGCCGACGCTATCTCTTCTTGATATAATGCCAGATATGCTGCTGACGGAGCCGAATTGATCAGTGAACGAGTGTAACCTGGGACATTCCAAATTACGCTCGAAATAGTGATCAATTCGGACTTTCTGTCCACGCCCGTCGTCCGACCTATCTTTTCAAGCTGCTGCAGCATCAAAGCCTACATTGCTGCTGCACGTTTGATTTCAAGTGTCAACGGATTAATTATTGTTGAAATCAACGATCTTCTGCGATTTGAAGAAAATCGATCTGATTTATGAAATATATTCGCGATCGAGCGTTGATGATTATGGGTTTACTAACTAAATATATAATATCATTTATGTTTTATAGAAATGAAACTGCAGTCAAACCATTGAAAAATTCGGTCAAATATTTTTGCCAGAAATATCGGGCTAACAAGTAGTATCTAAACTAATTTTACTTTACCAATGAAAGAATTTGTCTTTCCGTTGTATGATTTTGGAATTGTACAGTTCCCACGCAGCCGCGAGCCAGCAAGAACAGCGGAGAGAACGCTAGCTGGGCACACGTCTCACCAGATACGCTCCAGATCTTTGAGACATTGTATGACTTGAAGACGGGTGCTTATTAATGGGTGCATTCCAGCTATATGGGCTTAGAATAGAACAGTTTGGGCTTCGGCTTTCAGGCGTGCGGTTTAGTAATGGTTCTGGTTAGAACGTTCTGATGTCTGTTGCGCGTTGTTCCTTGTCGTTTAAGAAAAATGGGGAGGAGAAAGGTCGCCGACGCTATCTCTTCTTGAGTATATTTTAGATCTGCTGGCGGGCCGAATTGATCAGTGAACGAGTGTGACCTGGGACATTTCAAGTACGCTCGAAATAGTGATCAATTCGGACTTTCTGCCACGCCCGTCGTCCGACCTATCTTTTAGAAGGCTGCTTTTTTTGCAGCATCAGCCTACATTGCTGCTGCACGTTTGATTTCAAGTGTCAACGGATTAATTATTGTTGAAATCAAGATCTCTGCGATTTGGGAAGAAAATCGATCTGATTTATGAAATATGTTCGCGTCGGGCGTGGTGATGATTATTGTGGTTTACTAACTAAATATATAATATCATTTATGTTTTATAGAAATGAAACTGCAGTCAAACCATTGAAAAATTCGGTCAAATATTTTTGCCAGAAATATCGGGCTAACAAGTAGTATCTAAACTAATTTTACTTTACCAATGAAAGAATTTGTCTTTCCGTTGTATGATTTTGGAATTGTACAGTTCCCACGCAGCCGCGAGCCAGCAAGAACAGCGGAGAGAACGCTAGCTGGGCACACGTCTCACCAGATACGCTTTCGCAGATTCTTTCAGACATTATATGCCGAAGACGAGCGCTTATGTAATGGGTGCACATTCCCAGCTATATGAAGCAGGAATAGAACAGTTTGGGCTTCGGCTTTCGGAGGCGTGCGAACAAGTAATGGACTCTAGTTAAAAGAGCGTTCTGCCTGATGTCTGATGCGCGTTGTTCGCCTGCGTTTAAGAAAAATGCAGGAGAAAGGTCGCCGACGCTATCTCTTCTTGATATAATGCCAGATATGCTGCTGACGGAGCCGAATTGATCAGTGAACGAGTGTAACCTGGGACATTCCAAATTACGCTCGAAATAGTGATCAATTCGGACTTTCTGTCCACGCCCGTCGTCCGACCTATCTTTTCAAGCTGCTGCAGCATCAAAGCCTACATTGCTGCTGCACGTTTGATTTCAAGTGTCAACGGATTAATTATTGTTGAAATCAACGATCTTCTGCGATTTGAAGAAAATCGATCTGATTTATGAAATATATTCGCGATCGAGCGTTGATGATTATGGGTTTACTAACTAAATATATAATATCATTTATGTTTTATAGAAATGAAACTGCAGTCAAACCATTGAAAAATTCGGTCAAATATTTTTGCCAGAAATATCGGGCTAACAAGTAGTATCTAAACTAATTTTACTTTACCAATGAAAGAATTCGTCTTTCCGTTGTATGATTTTGGAATTGTACAGTTCCCACGCAGCCGCGAGCCAGCAAGAACAGCGGAGAGAACGCTAGCTGGGCACACGTCTCACCAGATACGCTTTCGCAGATTCTTTCAGACATTATATGCCGAAGACGAGCGCTTATGTAAGAGAGTTCTAAGAGAGTTCTACCACGCGAGGACGACATAAATGATCAGACAGATCCATATGCGATAGAGTTAAATTTCAGCAGATTATTGATATTATTTGTAATAGATTATCGATACTTGAATTTTACAACATTACTAGAAAATTGCTAAGTTATAGTAAGTTATCTAGAATTTTGAGTGAAATAATTGGAAAATGATTTTGGTAATATACTAAATTATGCTTATTCATTTATGATATTGAATAGTTTAAGTAAAAACGTATGAATAATAAAAATAATTGTATACTTAACAAGATTAGATTTGACAACATTTGTGTAATATAGTAAATTATGGTGTTTGGTAATATAAATAGAAAATGTTCAATGACTAATACTATTGATATATTATCTCAACTAATTTCACCTGTATCTTATAACTGAAACTTGTACTTAACCAAATTGCTATTTATGATATAACAACTTAGTATTGTGTAACACGAATACGGTTTCATTTTTTCACCTCTAATGAGATATCAGTTCAGCGGATTCGATGCGCTGAGCACATTCGGACTGGTATTTTTGTTTGTGCTGGTTCATCTATCACTTAGATATACGATATGCTTCGCGATGCAGTACAAATCTGGCATCAAGAGCAACGTCTGCATTTTCGAGTGCGTACAGCGAGCTATCATCACCTCTCTAACATACGCGTTTTACAAGCAGTGCAGGACAAAGCCGACGCCAAATCACATGCGCGACAGAAGAGACTTCTACCACGCGAGGACGACGCAGATGATCAGGTTCTAGTTGTAGGGATCTTTTTTGGTTTTTATAACTGCAGATTACTGATATTATTTTGAGTGAAATACTAAATATTCAAATTGATAAAATTCTGCATTGGATTTGGTTATACTGTTTTCGATGCTATTTTTTGGTTGTTTGATTCAGTATGTTATCCGTTACAAAATTCAAGAGAATAAATTCATATTGGGTCATCTAATTAGTAAATTTAATCTATTCCGTAAATATAGTAAATTAGCATATTATCCGTGCTATAACTGGAAACTAGATTATTATTCGTTTTTCAAACAATATCAAACTAATTTCAAACTATTCTAACTTAAAACGGAATTACTTAATCATCACAATAATCACAGCAGATGTTAAACAAATGATTAAATCTCCACCTCAGAAATGGGTCAAATGCTCTGTCACCACGTGGAATTCGAAAACGACAGCGCCGAGTTCAGCGTCGTCAACCTGAACAACATCATCAAATGTCCACACAACTCAATCGCCCTGAACGTAAATGAGTCGAAGGACCTGCACTACCAGTCATTCGTTAAGAAATACACCTCCACCAAGTACAAGAAGTCGGCTCTGGACTCGCAGGACTCGTACTGCATTAACTCAAGTTATCAACTGAGCAACGCCACTGACGACCTGGAGCTCGAAGACTCGCTGGAGTTCGCCTGCGAGGACACCGAATCTAAGAACAAGAGCAACGCGGTCTTCGTTCCTGACACGAACGCGCTGGATTAGTATTTTACAGTCAAGTAACACAGAATATGAACTGGTCCAACGGTTGAAAATATAAATGAATGAATTTGATTTATGTTTAGTAATTAAATAATTGATTAAGCATTTAGTTAAAATAAGTCAAAATAGAAATTCAAAAAACATTGGAATTAATAATATAATATTTAATATAACACTAAGTGTTATTCTAGTAGCATTTATTACGATTCAAATTAAAAATAGCTAAAATTCATTTACATACACAATCAAATTTCAATTCACATGTGATATACTTATTTGCTTCTTTTAACCATACAAGCTTATATTCATGCATTTAATATATAATTGTGCATACGATTCGAATAAAATACAAAATATTGAATAAAAACTATTATTAAGTTTTTGATATTTTTTGATTACATATCTAATTATGATTAATATAAGTAATAACAAATATTACCACCACTTCAAACAATGGGTTCATAAATGTGTTAAAGTAGCGAATATGACTTTGACACTTTGTAGCTCGATGTGGTTCATCTAAATAACGTGCTAAAATGTCTCAACAATTCTTTCGCGGAAGATATCCAAGAGTCCAAGGACATGAACTATCAGCTGTTTTTGGAAAACTACACGGCTAGAAAAATTTCAAAGAAATCGCTAGATTCCCATAACTCCTACTACGTGCAATAAATTCACGCTATTTCCAATGAGTCAAATGAACGAGCTTGCTAACACGATGAAACACAATATAACACCGATGAAGAAAGTGGGGTATATCTTTTAGAAATTAGTTTGTCAAATGAAAATTTGTAGTGATCTGAATTATGATTACATTAATGGCAAATATATAATTGTATTAATCACATTCATGAGTTTCTAACTATTTCACGAGCTTTATGAACTGCTCTAAAAACTGGAACTCTCAGTTAGTAATTTACATCTTTTTTTGATTTATGTAAAGTTATAAATGAAACACCTATAAGCACGAAGGGAATGCTGTAGATAACGGCCAGAACGTTGTAATGCTTCTGGACTCTTGCTTGGACCATCAGGAACTGCGCGATAAACTATAAAGTGATAAATGCACACGTTTGTAAGACAATCGTTGTAGATTTCTTTGGAATCCTGAATTGGTAGCGCATCATTCCGGAAGTGGAAGTATCTAAAGTTATTAGCTAATATCCTTATTAAATTTCGTAATAAAATCGATATACATGTCTTGTAACAACAGAATATCATTTTTGATTAAAAAACTCCACTCCTATTGCATTAAAAGTCTGCTTAGAAATAATACAGGTTAGGATAATTTTGTTTGTAAAATAAAATAATGTTGAATATGTTTTTCTCACTCGCTCATGTTCCAGAGTTAATAACTTAATAATTTATTATAATTATTATATTTCATTCTCTTAAGTATATTTTTTCAACGAGTATTCCCAATAATGGAATGATTGCAACATCGACAGCCATTCCAATAAGTACCATCATCCCAGCCACTCCTGGTTCGAAATTATTTGAATCTGCTAGATTGAACGCCTATAATGCTGTATTACAGGTCGCTATTGCTGAGTTAACTTTTGTTATTTATTTGTTTAGTCCGAACCACTTCATAAACATAATTTGGAAAACTGGGAACACAATGTGTCTGATGATTAAAAATATGATAAAATTCAGAACTGAATTCGTTCTCTTAATTGTTTTAATCTTCTGTTTTATCTTGTGGACTTCATTTTGACTAAATACACCAATGGAAACGACCCCGAAAACGCTAACGAGTGCTCTACAAGAGTTAAAGAAGGGCTCAATGTAAGTTGGCAGTTATTTAAGTGAAGGAAAGAATTTTTATTTGAGCACATTATAAATTAGTGCAATAAAAATTGAAACAATCATCGGATTCTTGAGAGTGTTCCAAATGGATTATAGAATAACTTTTAATATAACCTTGAAATTTGGATCTGATTTCTCGCGTAACTTTGCATACTCGAATAAAAAGAAGCAAATTGGAATTGTTGAGGTAAATTAAGCGAAAACTGTAATGAACGAATATTTTTCTGCTTCAATTGGATCATAAAACCCTTATACTATGGGTAAACCTGTGACTATTAAATTTTACATTAAAGTACAAGAGCACGTGTGAGCGAAACCAAAACGGCGGTCAGTTTTGAACAAGAGTGGCGTAATCAGCATGCAAATCAGCATAGTGCACAAAGATGCGATGTAATAAGCTATTATAATCAGAAAATCTTCAGATAAAATCTCCTTTCTACCAAGTGAATAGATTGTTGAAATCGGGAAGAATACATTAAAAGTTAGAGTTAACAAAACTTAGTATTTATCCCTTGGAAAAACATTCGCGTGCGCCAAGAAATAACCTACCAAGACATAAAATATTACTGGCAATATTCCATTCAATATTGAAATAATTAATGTCATTTAAAGTGGTATTTTGAACTAAATCCATAAATTTGTGTTTGATGTTTTTTCCATTTTATTCATAACAAACTACGGTAAAGTCTCACAAGTACACTAGGTACCGAGTCTCACAAATAGAACAGAGTACAAATGACGAATAGACTATTGATTTCCAAAGCTTATTCGTGAGATATCTAGTTTAGTCTTATTTGCCAACCATTTTGTTCTATTTGTGATAACCTATGTTATTCATCTATTTAATCAACTTTTATTCTTTAATTTAATAAACGCGTACCACTCCATACTTGTTAAATGATTAGAAATGTTACACATAAGACTGTTCAATGATAATAATCGATTTAGATACAATAATTTATAAGAAACTATTCGACTAGAATGCTTTTGAGGTTTTAGAAATAAATTCAAAAAATAAAACTATTAATGAGTGATTTTAATTGAATCTTAACAAAAGACAAATAAAATTAATTTTATTTATGATGTTCTGACTATTATCATGTGGTTCAAATTCTGATATTTATTTGTAATTAGGTTTGGTCTTTTCGTCATCAACTCTGTTCTATTCGTGAGATATCTCAAAATATCTAAAAACCACATGAAATGACAAATAAACTATTCATTTTCTCTAGTACTATTCGTGAGACTCGGTACCTAGTGTACTTGTGAGACTTTACCGTAAATCAAATTATTAATTTATTAAAACAACACGTTTTAATAGGTTTTATTCCAGTATTCTGATATAACTGGTAAAAAACTAAAAAGTTCTTGTATTCATAAATGTTTTAATGACTAAATATTATTCATTTATGTAGTATTTGCCAAACGATAATACAATTGTCTCAGGTTCAACCAAAAGCTGTTATTAAAATAATAAAAGTTCGGAAGAGCCAACGGATGATATGATCATGCTAGTACGAGATATTTGATTGAAGATAACTAAATTAAATATTCTTTCACTCGTAAGAAAAGTATTTACTCGTTAATTCATATATATTTCAAGCTAGAAGTCGTTTTGTCTTACGACATAACTTCAAGGTATGACAAATAATTATTCAATGTCTTCAAACTTATTTCACGCTCCTTTCGCAATAAAGAACAAACAAATTATATATGAGCTGTTGTTTTCTATATATATTATTTGTTTTCTACATATAATTTAAAAGTTATTTCATTACATTGTCAGCAGTCTCTGGTCCAATCCTCACTTCATGTAATAAATATCAGGTACACAAACGTTTATCAGACTTCAAAGGCGACGATGTCTTCGTTTTCTTTAACGCCGACCAAAAGTGCTCCCGTTTCGACCGTTTCCGTTCCGATTTTCGTTTCTTTTATCTAGTTCCGAATTTTGTACTTGAATCTTACGTTGATCGCAGCAGCGATTTGGGACGCCAGCACGAGGATTCGTTCGTTTTCCACGTGGACGTCTTACAGCATTGTCTCGAGGTCGGATTGCGCGTTTAACGCATCAACCAGGAAATTGTTCAGGGTCCACATATGTCTTTCCAATTCGTTTGTTTTCGGGACGAAATTGAGCTAATATCCGGCTAGCTGCAACTTTGAAATAACTACTATAAGCGTTTTGTTGCTGAAACTGTTCAGAAAATCGTGCTGGCCATCCTAGCCTAAGTATACACCGTAACAGGGCATATTTGGAATGAAAGGAACTTACGAATCAATTGTGGTTTGGTTCATGCAAAATCTGTGCTCGCACTCGGGAACCTCGTTTAATTTTTTGAACTGGATATAAGTACCAGAATTCGTTTACCAGGTCCTGAACGGGGTCTGTGTTGTTTTAAACTAATCAGTGGGAGCAATGAAAGCAATTTCAACAATGCGCTTGTAGTCAAGCTGTGGGTACGAATGCATCAAGCAGTTGAAGAACGGGTAGCCATAGGGCACTATTATTAACGGAGCCAATACATGCCTCGAAAACTGATATTTTTGAGATGCTTGTTGTATCTACTACGCGTACTCAGACGGTGGCGGAATTTAAAGATACTAATTGCTGGGACGAATGAACATATAGTGATGCGGTATAAAATAATATATATTAATTACTTTGTACATCAATAATATATTCTACAATTAAACACTCCAATTTTTATGAATACTATACAGAACTTAGAGATATTCATAAATGATCCTCAATCAACTAAGTACCAATAACTACTATAATTTATAAACTATGCAGGAAAATCAAGATGCGCACCCACAATTATAGATACAAATCAAAAATAATATTCATTTACTGATAACTCAGAAATTTCAGAGTAAAACGTTATTCACATGAGCTAGAAACATAATAATATTCTTGTTGCTCCTAGTTAGGTTTTCTTTTCAAAAATGCTAGATTGTTAAGAATCGAACAATATTTCAAATACGTCATGTACAACTGGTGCAAATACTAACGACTAATATATTGCTTAGATTAACTCGGGATTCGACCTTATTCAAGTTTCATATTTAAGATCTGTTAAGCGAGCAAACGGTATTTTAAAACGCATGCAAGGAGAAGGACTAAAAGAAATTAACGATAGTTTTATAAGTAGAAATTAGTGAAAATTTATTATATAGTTTACATATTAACTTTAATTCAAGCTTTTAAATTCAAGCTTTTAGAACAAAAAAGCGAAGTAGCACAACTGAATTTTTAACTCAACTCAATCAATTACTTCAATCACTGGAAAGTAACATTTTTAAATGATATTTTAATACGTTCTTTACTTATGTTACAATGTACAAGTAGTTATACTTTATCTTAATTTTTTAAGATGTCATCAAAAATAACTATGTCAATTCAGAAATGATAGTACTGATGAATTAGTCATTGTAGCCTTAAACTTAAATCTTTAAAGGTTCTTTAAAGCTTCTTCTGTATATAAAATACTTTAAAATACCAATTTATAACAATAAATTAACCGTACATTTTAAAATACTTATTTTATAACTAATATACAGATATATCAATATAACCAATTGGTATATCAATATATCAATCACAAATAAATGAATCTCTATAAATCTTTTACAATCTGTTTGTAAAATATCAATTATCTTATATTTAATATAATAAAGACATATTGTGTGAACAAAACCTGTATTTTCCACTTTAAATGAGATATCATTTTAAAATTCAAAATACAATATGGATAATAATATTTTTCATTAACTTCCATATAATACTTCGGTTACTGATCAATAAGATTGGACAGGGACATTCAACTAAATAAAATTTTGATGTTTTTGAATGTGTGTAAAGAGCTGTGATATCGATTTTAACGTATACTGTGTATTCACAGCTTCGGGCAAAGCCAACATAGGCTCAAATTATCGATAATCGAGAAGCATACTTACGCCGAACTATACAGATGTATCGAAAACATTAAAGCTCGTAAGATATTTGTACATTAGCTACAAATTAATGATGTAATATATTTATTGTATATTTAAATTCTATCTGTTTTCGATGCCAATAATAACTAGTTGTAAACAACCTTTATTGATTTTAATGAAAAAACATGAAAAAACGACTTAAACTTATCTTCACAAAATTACATTTGTAACTTGTAAAATACAAATAAAACTATATTATTATTCTAATGTTTTCATTTGAGATCCATTTGCATCAGATCCTGAGTAATTTTCCGTGAGTCCTTGAACATGTTCATATCGTAGTCGAAGAACTGCGGTGCGTATTTTTGGTACTTCAAAGCGATTTATTCAGCATTCATGTTTGTGTCCAATCTACTACTTTTTATCTTTTGAACTACTTTGTCGACCGTTTCCGTTAAATCCAGGTTCTTTAGTTCAGTTTGAACGTTTGAAAACTGTTTCGGGTCAAATTGAGAAATCTCAAACGGAATTTTAAGAGGTGACGGTTTTTCACTTATTTTTGAAAACTGAACCCTCTTTTGCAGTTGCTAGTTCACAATCGTTTCATAATCAGTTGGTTCTTGTTTGGGAGTGGGAGGTAGTTGTGCTGGAGTGGGAAGGAATGTGTCGGTTTGGATTTTGGCGTCGGTGGACGTGAGGGAGGTTTGGGCGGATTGGTTTTGGAGTTCGATTTGTGTTTGAGAGCTTTTTTAAAATTGGGGTTTTGGAAGCTCTTGAATTTGCTGTTGCTATTATTTAATAGTTTAGCTCTTCTTCTGAGCTTTTTGGAGCTCTTGGATTGATTGGACTTTAGTTTCGAGTGTTTTTAACTTTTTAACCAGTTGATAAGTTTCTTCCTCAATGTCATCGTTGGATTTGAGCTTAAAATCTTTTAATTACTGCGTTATCTGTTAGAATGAGGTTTTATAGTTTTGAATTGTTGCTTAGTAATTCTGGCAGTGAGCTACAAGCTGGTTTACTTATTTCTGAATATTTTAATGCTCAACATCTTAATCTTTATATAACTGTAGCTTCTACTTCAACTGATTATTTTCATTCTCTAATTACGTTATTTTTGCTTGCTAATGAAAATTTTACTTCTTTAACGCTTATTCTGAATACGCCAACTAAAACAACTTCCGACGAACATTTGCCAAAGATTGTGGCTGTAGAGGGTTGGGAAAACCAACTTACGACGTTTTCTCATACGATTTAATCAACTCTTCCCATGAACGCTATATTAATTATGGATCAGTCATTTCTTTTAATTGTATGGACTAATTACTTTGTATTTTATCTTCATATTATACATTCTGAGGGATATAATTTGGTATTACTTATTAAAATTAATATTTATTTTATGTATTAGGCTATTCTTGTTACTATTATGGTGTCGATGATATTGATTACTGTTATATTGGTTTTACAAACACATTTGGTTATATGTTCTGTGTATTCTAAATATTTTACGGTCTATTATTTAGAGAATTTTCATTTTGTCTAATTGGAGACTCATTCAACATTTATGGAGGTTAAATATATTAAATATTTTGAATAGGTTCTTACATTTAATCGTTATTAATTTTTTGATTTAACTAAGTTTTATGATTTTATACATATTATTTAAAGTTAAATACTTTTCTATCGTCTTAATCTTATTAATTTACACTTTTTTCCATAACCACAGAATTTTCTAAAATGTTATTATCATAATCTAACGCGTCATCACATTATATATTCGCCCATGTAATAAATTTTATAACAGTTTCGTAATTTAAATAATTTTGTGATATATTTACTTGTTATAGCTATTTAAGTAGATTAAGTTGAGATATTACTTCATCTGTCAGTTTATTGTTGCTCAGATTTAAATTAATGATTGTTTCAGGCAGTTTAACCATTATTTTTGAGATATTATTATTTGAAATGTCTAATACACGCAATTTCGGAAAAGGAAACTAAAAGTTGATTATTGAAAGTTTGTTATTCTGTAAATACAATTCTTATAAATAGAATAGTGGGAAGAATTATATTGATGTGAGCATGTTATTGTTCAAGTATAATTGATTCAATCGTAAATTTCTGTTGCCAAGAGGTGTGAGATTAGCAATTGAGTTCAATTATTTTTCTGATAAATCTAAAGCTGTGCAATTTGACGCGATGAGTTTTTCAGAGATGCTTTATATTTGTGAAAGTGTCAAAGTCATAATTTGGAGTGTTTAATGCTATGCATATTGAAACTTTTACTACTCGTTATTTTTCACTTCTTACACACCTCTATCTGATGAAAACGATCAAGCCGCATACTCAGGACGTGAAAGCGCTTTTTTATTGTGAGAGGCTTAATAAGTTAGTAACCGCTTCCAAGGACGGCTGGTTAATGCTGACTGACATCGAAACGTGCGAATCCGACGTGATTCTCAAGGGCGAGCCGATAGTGTGCTGCATTGAGTCTTCGCAGGGCATCATCACGGCTTCTGTTGATGGTATCATAATGTGCTTCGGCTTCGACGATTCCGTTGAGCAGCTGAAGATAAAGTGCAAGGCGCGCCCCTCTGCCATGTACTCAACCGCTAACATGCTCTTCATTGGCGACTGGGATGGAAATTTGTATTAATTTTCATTCATCTCCAAAGAAACCAGGGAGTACCAATTCGGCTCCTTCACCTTCGAGAGCAGGACCGTTCCAAACGGGATTTACGCGATTAATCTGTTCAACAATTAAGTTCTGGTTGGGCTGAGCTCGGGTCACTTAGCAGTTGGAGCAAAGGGCGATTTTAAACTGGTTAAAACGCACGAGAAGGCAATCAGGGGCATCGTTCTGATTAAGGACGGGTACGTAACAGTGGGAAACGACGGGAAGGTGATCAACAACAGCGGATTGCAACTACAATCGGTTTTTAACGATCTGGAGTACATATTCTGCTGCACTGTAGTTAATAACAGCTTGGTATACGCCGGAACGAACATTCTAGCTGAAATAGTAGATCTAACTTCTAACTAGTTAACGCACGTGATCCCACTCGAATCCGACTGCTGGTGCGTGAACTCTCATCAGAATAAACTCTTCTTCGGACTCGAAAACGGCTCCGTTACAATAATTGACTTGGCCGAATTCAAAATTCCTGAACTGAACCTCCCAATTTCATCCCAAAAATTCAGCGGAAACCCGAACAACCACCTCCCCCTGGACCTAATCAAAGAAAAATTCTCGTTCGGTTCACTCACCGAATTCGAAACATTCGCTGAAAACAACTTCAAAACATTCGGGAAAAAGAACCCGTTCTCAATCTGCTACCTGAACAACGAACTGAAAGCAGTAGTGCAAACTCAAAACCAAACAGTTGTTATCGGCTCCGTTGACGCCAAACCACTGAACGTAACCAAGGTAACAGCCCTTGATGGAAAATAATGGGATCTAGTGTATAATGTTCAAGCTGATATTGCCTCCGGGTAACCTTTGAAACTGTATATGAACATAGGCGAAGACGCTTATGTAGTAGCTAAAAGATTCCTATGCGACTCTGGCTTACAACTGAATGATCAAAGCGACTAAATAGAGCAAGTAAGCCAAATACGCGACTTCGTTGAAAGCAACGCACCAAAAATTCTGCTGCTAAAATAATTCTACCCAGATAACATACTAATTCAAAAGTTTAACAAAGTAGCTCTGAAAGAAGAATAAATTGTTGATCAGCGCTCAGACGACGATAAGGACTTGTTGGATATTGATTTAACAAATCATTGCTTTATACAACCCAATTAAACAAAAATTGAAATCGCGCAAAAAGCTTTAACGCATTTAGTTCCATATTTTAACGATTTAGAACTTGAAGATGTTATTTAGCTCTTGGACTGTACTGTATAACAAATTGAGCAGTTTAGAATTCTTCCCGAACACTTGGGTGCCTTCCTATGTGTTTATTCTTACAAAATTCAATCAGAAGCCCCGAAGAAAATAGACATAATGTTCCACAAGTACCTGGTTCAGCTCTTCGCCGTCAGCGAGAGCAAACCAGTTGCTGTGTATGCGCTAAGAATACTTGCGCACATTTGCGATCATTCGACTTACCAATTCGTAAAAGAGAACTTGAATCCATTTTTGTTAAAACTGGGCGAGAACGAAGGAGTTGATCTGGAAACGCTCGTCGTGAGACTGAGCAAGTACAAACTGAGCGGGTTGTTCGGGAACTCGAACGCGATGAGAGAACTCGTTAAACAACTGGTTGGTGGAAAGTGAATGGGCTATAACTAAATCTGGAAATTATTTAATTTATATAATATTTCGGCAAATAGAAATATGTAATTTAATAATCGACTTTGTATGAACATCTATTACTTTATACATATATTTATTCAAATAATTGTAAAAATATAACTACTCACTTTTACTGTCTTCTGAAATTAATTACATACATCATTATGTTGTGCTTGAAATAATCAGTGTTTTCAACCTAGCACAAAAACTGCTACACGACAGCCGCTGGCTTTTAGTCCTCCATTTAGTTGCTCAGCTGCCTCAAAAGCAGTTTGTCTTCGACGGTGAGTAATCTGCTGTATCTCAATTTTTAGAAAGATTGAATGTAATAGTCTTGGACCTGCTTGCGGGTTTTACCTTCCAGGCTACTGGCCACACAATTCCAAAATGCGGCTTTGTTGTTAGCTTGCAAGTGATTATCTACTTCTACACACAAATCAGAGTTGCTGATGTTATCATACTCACGCTGAGTCAATGTTCTTAGAGCGTTTATCAAGGCAACTGCAAAAATTTCTTTTTGCTGATCTGATTTGTAAGACTTTTAACGATCTACGCTCTTTCTAAATCTTTGTTCTGCGTCTGAACTCATCAAGGAACTCATTTCGCCTTATTTCTTGAATAGATATTTGTTAACTATGTTATTTACAAAATATTGTTGTAAAATTTATGTTGAGGCGTTTGGTATCAACTAAGATAATAGTAACCAAAATAGTCTGTACTATGTGTTGTGCAATTCCATTATCATATGTATCACAGATTAATTTTTGTCAACTTAACAGTGTAATTGTCTCAATATATTTATTGCATTACTGATGAATGTCTACTCATATGCGTTTAGCAGTCTGTCTTCCATTTATATTCGAAGTGGAACATAGTGCAGTATGCCATATAATTTTGTAAATAATGTTATATCAGTACAAACTACAAAATTAACACTGTTACAATATATATTTATAGAAATATATGTATACATATTAATGTACAGTCAATAATTGAATTATGTGACATTGAGATAGGTATTGATCAAATACATTTAAAACATTGAAAACAATCTTAAACGATTTTTCCCAAATAATACATTTAGAATTGATATTTGTTATGCAGAAGTAATATTCAATAATAATTTATAAAAATGTTTCTAATAATATGACAAATATAAATTTGTACACGTATATATATTATTACAATAAAGCGTTTCTAGCTCATTGTAGATGATATTCCTTTGAATTGATTACAAATGATTGTTATGATATTAAAGCAAATGGTAAAATCGTCGCTTTACTCAAAACATTAAATATTATAATAATTACAAATCTCGTAGAATTTGAGTATAATTCCATTTCATCATATGTCAATCATTATGTTTGTGAATAACCTAGTTTGGCGTTAATACTAATCATAACCAAGTTTTCAAATGTATTTAATTAATTATGTGAAATGAGAACCAAAAATTGTGGTTTTCTAGATTTTATCAGAAGCCCAAAAGAAAATAGACATAATGTTCCACAAGTACCTGGTTCAGCTCTTCGCCGTCAGCGAGAGCAAACCAGTTGCTGTGTATGCGCTAAGAATACTTGCGCACATTTGCGATCATTCGACTTACCAATTCGTAAAAGAGAACTTGAATCCATTTTTGTTAAAACTGGGCGAGAACGAAGGAGTTGATCTGGAAACGCTCGTCGTGAGACTGAGCAAGTACAAACTGAGCGGGTTGTTCGGGAACTCGAACGCGATGAGAGAACTCGTTAAACAACTGGTTGGTGGAAAGTGAATGGGCTATAACTAAATCTGGAAATTATTTAATTTATATAATATTTCGGCAAATAGAAATATGTAATTTAATAATCGACTTTGTATGAACATCTATTACTTTATACATATATTTATTCAAATAATTATAAAAATATAACTACTCACTTTTACTGTCTTCTGAAATTAATTACATACATCATTATGTTGTGCTTGAAATAATCAGTGTTTTCAACCTAGCACAAAAACTGCTACACGACAGCCGCTGGCTTTTAGTCCTCCATTTAGTTGCTCAGCTGCCTCAAAAGCAGTTTGTCTTCGACGGTGAGTAATCTGCTGTATCTCAATTTTTAGAAAGATTGAATGTAATAGTCTTGGACCTGTTTGCGGGTTTTACCTTCCAGGCTACTGGCCACACAATTCCAAAATGCGGCTTTGTTGTTAGCTTGCAAGTGATTATCTACTTCTACACACAAATCAGAGTTGCTGATGTTATCATACTCACGCTGAGTCAATGTTCTTAGAGCGTTTATCAAGGCAACTGCAAAAATTTCTTTTTGCTGATCTGATTTGTAAGACTTTTAACGATCTACGCTCTTTCTAAATCTTTGTTCTGCGTCTGAACTCATCAAGGAACTCATTTCGCCTTATTTCTTGAATAGATATTTGTTAACTATGTTATTTACAAAATATTGTTGTAAAATTTATGTTGAGGCGTTTGGTATCAACTAAGATAATAGTAACCAAAATAGTCTGTACTATGTGTTGTGCAATTCCATTATCATATGTATCACAGATTAATTTTTGTCAACTTAACAGTGTAATTGTCTCAATATATTTATTGCATTACTGATGAATGTCTACTCATATGCGTTTAGCAGTCTGTCTTCCATTTATATTCGAAGTGGAACATAGTGCAGTATGCCATATAATTTTGTAAATAATGTTATATCAGTACAAACTACAAAATTAACACTGTTACAATATATATTTATAGAAATTTATGTATACATATTAATGTACAGTCAATAATTGAATTATGTGACATTGAGATAGGTATTGATCAAATACATTTAAAACATTGAAAACAATCTTAAACGATTTTTCCCAAATAATACATTTAGAATTGATATTTGTTATGCAGAAGTAATATTCAATAATAATTTATAAAAATGTTTCTAATAATATGACAAATATAAATTTGTACACGTATATATATTATTACAATAAAGCGTTTCTAGCTCATTGTAGATGATATTCCTTTGAATTGATTACAAATGATTGTTATGATATTAAAGCAAATGGTAAAATCGTCGCTTTACTCAAAACATTAAATATTATAATAATTACAAATCTCGTAGAATTTGAGTATAATTCCATTTCATCATATGTCAATCATTATGTTTGTGAATAACCTAGTTTGGCGTTAATACTAATCATAACCAAGTTTTCAAATGTATTTAATTAATTATGTGAAATGAGAACCAAAAATTGTGGTTTTCTAGATTTTATCAGAAGCCCAAAAGAAAATAGACATAATGTTCCACAAGTACCTGGTTCAGCTCTTCGCCGTCAGCGAGAGCAAACCAGTTGCTGTGTATGCGCTAAGAATACTTGCGCACATTTGCGATCATTCGACTTACCAATTCGTAAAAGAGAACTTGAATCCATTTTTGTTAAAACTGGGCGAGAACGAAGGAGTTGATCTGGAAACGCTCGTCGTGAGACTGAGCAAGTACAAACTGAGCGGGTTGTTCGGGAACTCGAACGCGATGAGAGAACTCGTTAAACAACTGGTTGGTGGAAAGTGAATGGGCTATAACTAAATCTGGAAATTATTTAATTTATATAATATTTCGGCAAATAGAAATATGTAATTTAATAATCGACTTTGTATGAACATCTATTACTTTATACATATATTTATTCAAATAATTATAAAAATATAACTACTCACTTTTACTGTCTTCTGAAATTAATTACATACATCATTATGTTGTGCTTGAAATAATCAGTGTTTTCAACCTAGCACAAAAACTGCTACACGACAGCCGCTGGCTTTTAGTCCTCCATTTAGTTGCTCAGCTGCCTCAAAAGCAGTTTGTCTTCGACGGTGAGTAATCTGCTGTATCTCAATTTTTAGAAAGATTGAATGTAATAGTCTTGGACCTGTTTGCGGGTTTTACCTTCCAGGCTACTGGCCACACAATTCCAAAATGCGGCTTTGTTGTTAGCTTGCAAGTGATTATCTACTTCTACACACAAATCAGAGTTGCTGATGTTATCATACTCACGCTGAGTCAATGTTCTTAGAGCGTTTATCAAGGCAACTGCAAAAATTTCTTTTTGCTGATCTGATTTGTAAGACTTTTAACGATCTACGCTCTTTCTAAATCTTTGTTCTGCGTCTGAACTCATCAAGGAACTCATTTCGCCTTATTTCTTGAATAGATATTTGTTAACTATGTTATTTACAAAATATTGTTGTAAAATTTATGTTGAGGCGTTTGGTATCAACTAAGATAATAGTAACCAAAATAGTCTGTACTATGTGTTGTGCAATTCCATTATCATATGTATCACAGATTAATTTTTGTCAACTTAACAGTGTAATTGTCTCAATATATTTATTGCATTACTGATGAATGTCTACTCATATGCGTTTAGCAGTCTGTCTTCCATTTATATTCGAAGTGGAACATAGTGCAGTATGCCATATAATTTTGTAAATAATGTTATATCAGTACAAACTACAAAATTAACACTGTTACAATATATATTTATAGAAATTTATGTATACATATTAATGTACAGTCAATAATTGAATTATGTGACATTGAGATAGGTATTGATCAAATACATTTAAAACATTGAAAACAATCTTAAACGATTTTTCCCAAATAATACATTTAGAATTGATATTTGTTATGCAGAAGTAATATTCAATAATAATTTATAAAAATGTTTCTAATAATATGACAAATATAAATTTGTACACGTATATATATTATTACAATAAAGCGTTTCTAGCTCATTGTAGATGATATTCCTTTGAATTGATTACAAATGATTGTTATGATATTAAAGCAAATGGTAAAATCGTCGCTTTACTCAAAACATTAAATATTATAATAATTACAAATCTCGTAGAATTTGAGTATAATTCCATTTCATCATATGTCAATCATTATGTTTGTGAATAATCTAGTTTGGCGTTAATACTAATCATAACCAAGTTTTCAAATGTATTTAATTAATTATGTGAAATGAGAACCAAAAATTGTGGTTTTCTAGATTTTATCAGAAGCCCAAAAGAAAATAGACATAATGTTCCACAAGTACCTGGTTCAGCTCTTCGCCGTCAGCGAGAGCAAACCAGTTGCTGTGTATGCGCTAAGAATACTTGCGCACATTTGCGATCATTCGACTTACCAATTCGTAAAAGAGAACTTGAATCCATTTTTGTTAAAACTGGGCGAGAACGAAGGAGTTGATCTGGAAACGCTCGTCGTGAGACTAAGCAAGTACAAACTGAGTGGGCTGTTCGGGAACTCGAACGCGATGAGAGAACTTGTCAAACAACTTGTTGGTGGAAAGTGAATGATATATTATTAATGAAATGTAATTATAGCGATGTATGAGTATTATTCTTTATAAATGTGTGTTATAAATAATTATGAATAAATAATATTCACTTTTACTGTCTTCTGAAATTAATTACATACATCATTATGTTGTGCTTGAAATAGTCTGTGTTTTCAACCTAGCACAAAAACTGCTACACGACAGCCGCTGGCTTTTAGTCCTCCATTTAGCTACTCAGCTGCCTCAAAAGCAGTTTGTCTTCGACGGTGAGTAATCTGCTGTATCTCAATTTTTAGAATGATTGAATGTAGTAGTCTTGGACCTGCTTGCGGGTTTTACCTTCCAGGCTGCTGGCCACACAATTCCAAAATGCGGCTTTGTTGTTAGCTTGCAAGTGATTATCTACTTCTACACACAAATCAGAGTTGCTGATGTTATCATACTCACGCTGAGTCAATGTTCTTAGAGCGTTTATCAAGGCAACTGCAAAAATTTCTTTTTGCTGATCTGATTTGTAAGACTTTTAACGATCTACGCTCTTTCTAAATCTTTGTTCTGCGTCTGAACTCATCAAGGAACTCATTTCGCCTTATTTCTTGAATAGATATTTGTTAACTATGTTATTTACAAAATATTGTTGTAAAGCCTACGCTGATGTGCACGGCATCTTCTAAGATAAAAGTAACCAAAATTACTGGTACGATTTGTCACGCAACTCCATTATAATATGAATTAAGGATGTATCCTTATTCACTTAATAATGTATTTGGTTCAAGATATCTATGGAGTTGCTGATAAATGTTTATTCAAATGTTTATAGCAGTTTGTTTTCCATACTTGGAAAGTGGAACAATAGATTTTGTTATAATATATAACTCACAAAGTATAATCTATATTACATAATTTTAATATTTACTGTTACAATATATATTACAGAATTATATCACAAATCCAAAAATATAGCGAGCTGAACTGATTAAACCCTATATTATCAGATAATCAAATTTAATATTATTATAAGTTAATATTAAGTTAATAACATATGAGCAATCAAAATAGTTTTATAATTAAAACTTTTGAAAATAAGATCTGTATTCTTTGATATACAACTATATACTAATGTATTACCTCACCCTCAAAGGGTAGCCTTTTCACTAATAGGGGATTACTATTTTCAAACCTGCCCTTATAAATGAAATGTATCGGGTTTATGAAACGGGGCTAAAACGCATGATTTTTGTCACTCGCTTACAGTACGAGTTGACCTATAAGTGAAAATGCGACCTTCTGAGTGAAGTAATGAAAAATATTTAAAATATGAATAATGAATAAATGGCATTCACAATTGCATCCAATAGATAATTTCTATATTAATTTCTTAGATATTGTCACTCAAGAACACAATAACTTTAAGTTAATGTAATAATAAGCTTATTTTAATACATTCAAAAACTCTTGTTTTACGAATTAAACAAATACGAAATTTAAACAAACTAAAATAATTAGTACTGTTTTATAACTTAATTCAATGTTTAATATATAATTTCACTCCAAATGGGGAATTTATGTAATTCAGTTGTTTAATAGGATTAAAACGATCCTTATAATTTGCCAATATACCACAGTTCTATAAATTAGTAGTTACCGGTATAATGTCAATCTCGTTTAAGAGGGCCAATGTTGAAAATGACAACTTATAGCTAATCTTTTTCAAAAGTGTTCAAATAGAAATATTTCTCTGACTAACTAAGTTTATCTTAATAATCTAATCTCAAAAGTGTGAGTTCGTAATCATATAAAAAAGAATCTCCTTTAATTCTCAATCAAGTGAGTGATATTAGTGATGATAAGGACGATATGGAGATATTAAATGAAGAAGTAGATGTTAATAACGACGAATTACCGCCAGATGTTTAGTTACAATGTTATGTTCAACCATAACCATAGCTTTGTGAATGAATAGTTATAGAGTGAATTCTTGTGAATTAAGTGTAACTTCAAAATAAAATAATTAACATTACAAATTTGCAAATATTTTCAGGCGTTCCACGTTCCAATATTAATCCACAGCACTTCTTCCATTGTTTTGAGTGCGTTTCTTCTGATTCCAACGCAGATTCTTCTCATGTAGTTCCTTCTTTTGTAAATTTTCAGCCCGATTTCTTCTTCCATTTTTAGCTTGTTTACTAATTATTCTTTATTAATTCTGTAATTAACTAATTTTATTCCTTTTTGTACGTGTTTGAGCGCCATTTTCTGAATCAATGTCTGCCTGTGATTTTTCTCGAGCATCCAAACAGTATTTCTCCTCTTCACCTCCATTTCCTTGTTTTTAATTTATTTGCTCTGTTTATTTTTTAAAGAATATTCTGTGAGCTACTTTTAATAGTTTGAACCGCTTATAATAATTCTATTATTTTTGAACCCGTTTTCAACCGCGAAAAACTCTTTGTAACCGTTTCTCCCCTTGAATTATTTATCTAATTCGTTAATTCTCCTTACGAATTTTTAGTGCCTCAGAAACGTGAGTGTTTTTAAATGTCTCTTATCAGGAACGAGTTTTGGAATGAAAAAGAGGTGCTTAAAATGATGGAAAGTTGGTTTTTGAGAGGGAACGAGAGGGAAATAGGAGTCGTAGTACATCGCAAGGCCCTGTGAGCGGTACACTGTAAGAGGAATTGGAGGAGAAGAATATTGGTGATGAAAATGTATTTGGTGTCGAACAGGGTAGTAAATTATTTCACCGAATCCAAAAAACAATCCCCTTATTAAATCTAATTTAATAACATCTACTAAATCAAATTCAACAAGAGCCCAGCACTCAAATATACCTTACAACTAAAAAACTATCTACCGAAATAACTTTCAAGTAAATCTTCTCAAAACCCCCAGCAAATCTCAACTCGTACAATTTTCGCAAGACGCCGTTAACCCGGAGGTGTTACGGCATCGCGGTTCCGGTCGGCCCGGCACATTGGAGTGAAAAATATTTTATCTTACATTTTAATTCAAAACAACTTTTGAAAATATTAATATCTCATTCTATCCAACGTCATCTCAGAGTTCATCACGTTTGACCACAGAGTTCGAGATAAAATCATAAGTTTTCTGAGACTGCACAGACTAAGTAGAAACACGAATAGACTCGTATTTACCAATTTTAGTCACTTTATGAAAAGCCAGTAATATACAGCCTCCAAAATTTATTTGACTTTTTAAAAAAGATATATCACAAACTCATGTCCAAACAAAAAATTTCTATTTTTAGATTCAATCAATCTGATATAACTGTTTTTAAACCAAGAACATACCAATAAATAGGTTATTAAATATTTTAATTTTTAGTTATTTTTACTACCAAGTCATTATGTTACATATTAGTTTCTATATAACATTCTTCTACAGAAACATATACTGTTACTATTTCGTCCATACGTTTATTAAAACATATAAGTGTAATACAATCATCAGGAAAGTTTGCAGGTATCATTCCATGTTCTTATTCAAGTTATTAAAACATATTTATATACACGTAAAAAATCATCTCCATCTTCCTTTAACAAACCAATTGCCCCAGCTTATATACGCGTTAGATGCATAATCATGTGTAATTAACATTGAAGAAAGACCTGGTTCGGCATACAGCACATCACAGCCTCCTCCTGAGTTTGAACCTCTTTTAACTGTAACTGAATAATGAAATACTTCCACCATCGTAACTGCATAATAAACTGTTGGTTATCCACCACCTCCTATGCTTATAGTTCCATAACAAGTAACAAAATCTCCTTCTTTATACCATCCAGTTCCTCTTGAATATAAGTTATATACAAACGTTTCTAAATTAGTTACTCTTGTATTTATTGCTGTTACCGAATTACCTATTGTTATGACGTTGTTGTTAATATTGTATATGTCATTCTTGTTCTTCGTATTATCAGTTTATAACGCTGTGATCTTACCACCGAAAGTCAAGTTAGTTTAATCCTGTTCATTAGCTCTTGTAGTTAAATTAGCTATATTCGTTTTGTTAGTTGTGTTATCAGTCTCCAACGCAACTATTTTCTATTATGTTATTGGATTTTGTTCAGATAAATAATGTACAATCGGCGTTATATCTCCGACATTTACATCTAACAAATCCAATCTTTTGGTAATACCATCCAAATTAGTTGTTTCAATCTTGTCTAATCTTCCCCAAACATCTGTGAAGTTATCATTTATTTATCCAAAGTTTCCTGTATGAATTCCTATAATCGCGTCTTAAGTTGTGTTCAAAGTTTCAATATCTGTACATCTTGTCTTCAAAGCAACTATGTCATTTGTTTAAGTAACGTTCAAAGTCTCAATGCTAGTACACCTTGTCTTCAACGTGTTTATATCATTTGTTTAAGTAGTATTCAAAGTCTCTATATCAGTACACCTTGTCTTCAAAGCTGTATTATCATTCGTTAAGCTTACGATACTTGCACTCTATTGTGTATTCAAATTGTCAATTACTTACAATCTACTAAAAGCTGTATTCATACCGTTATTCAAAGTTGTTGTACTATTTTATAAGTTTGTGATATTTGTATTCTATGTAGTATTTAATATATCAACATTGTCAGCTCTTGTCTTCAAAGTAGTCAATTAACTTCCATATAAATTGAATCCAGTGTCAACGTACGTTTTATCGCTTTTCAAAGCTAATTTGGAATCAACATCTGTTATACTATAAGTAGTAACCTAGTCAGCCTTGCTAGAACCAAGCTATAAAATACCTCCGTTTAATTAATTATTTGTATCAGTCTATGCAACAAAGTAAGCATCAACCTCTAATTTGGTGTATGTAGTTTCTTTATCAGCCTTTCCTGTTTAAAGGTCTGTAATCTAGCCTTACATTATTCCATCGGCTATTCCTTAACTCACTTCAAACTTCTTCAGTTTAGTAGCCACTTATGCTGCATCAACTTTTATGGTTGTCTACTCAGCCTTTACCTCAGCTAAATCGCTTGTCAACATCGCGCTCTCTCCTTCTAGTTTTACGACTTAACTTTACAAAGTGCTTATCAATCCGCTATTAGCAGTACTCGTAGCAGCAGCAGCTGTTGCACTAGCTTAAGCCGCAGCTATACCAGCGTCCATTGCAATACATTGTGCTTGAAGCACTCCAACGCTTACAGATAATCCGATAATTGAGCTCTCAGAAGCAAAACCAGTTATCTCAGAATGAGTTACGTAATCGTTATTTATTTTGTGTACACAAGGTCCAATCACATCAAGTCTCTCTTAATGTTCTTTTACTAAGTCAGTTAGTTTTTTGTTTATATCATCTTGCAATACAAAATTCGAATCATATTCAATAAACTTTGTATCAACCTTGTTCAATATAGTTTAATAGTAATTTTACAACTCTGTATTCATTAATATTTAATTAGTCTCAAACAACTCGAGATTCTATATTCTTGTCAAATGATTTTATAGCTCATTCGCTTGCTAAGTGTATTTGTTAGTAAATTCTTGATTAGCAATGTCTTAGTTATTTTTAAATTCAATTAAATTATTTATTTACTAAGTCTTCATAATCAAATTTATATTTATGTTTTCTATACTATTTTTATAAGCTTGGCTCTATCTAATTAGCTCGTTCATATTTAAATAAATGTCCATAGAATTTATAGTTAACTTTTATGCAACCTCGATCACATTTGATTATAAATTGGTTATATTAAAATCTTATATGGTTTTGCCTTCTAGTTAATTTAAATCAAACAACATATTCGTCTTGCCGTTTTGTGTGTTTATGTAGTACGTGTCTTCAACATCATAATTATCAAATTCTATTTTAGAGTCATTGAAATTTATTGTTTATAGACCATTTACTATTTGTTTACATTTAAGTGTGTTGCGATTAGGATCACGAATTATTTCTAGTGACATATTATTTTAAATATAAAAAATAATCATTTACTACAAATCGATTGCTACATTTCAAGTTAGCTTACTTTAATTCTTTTGTTATCGATACTAAAACAATTAAAATAAAAATATTTTCCAGATTATCTTGGAATAACTTCTTTGACTTTATTATTAGTTAGTTTATACATTTTGTGCTCAGAGGCTTCATAATAGTATTTATCAAATTTATATTCGTTGTATTCAGTTAATTATGTCAACTACATTATATTGTATACCAAAAAAGTATATCACTTCTTCTAGAAATGTTTTACAAGGCCCGAGCCACCCTCTATCACTTTATTGACCATACCTCCGAAAGGAAGAGCGTTTATTAATTTTTATGCAGGAGCTTTCAACACATTCCACAATTTACCAAGTCCATACTTAAATTTCTACCAGCCTGTTTGTTTAGGTTTCTTCATCCCTCCATTTAGCATCTCTTTCGAAGGAACGAACGGTTTAAACGGCTGTTTAAACTCATCTCGTATTTTGTACAAATTATTTAGTGTTGAAACTGATTCGCGAGCGAACGGTTTATAATCTTCTGGTACTTTTTATTCAATAACCTAGTCGGCAAGTTCATTTGCTTTATCTTACAACGATTACTGTAAATCAATAGACATTTTAATTAATGTGTAAAAAATAAGTTCTCATTTTACAAATAGCCTCATTAAAATATTTGGTCGCTAATCATTTTTTATATTGAGCTGTCTATCGCCATATTTTGTATACTCCAATGCATTTACATCATAATCAAAATTTAATACACAATCTCTATCTATTTTAGTCCAAACAAATATTGCATTGTTAGTTGTTTCAATCCTTGTTTTATACGCGTGAAGCATTCCTAATTTATTACGATTAATTTTCAAATCATAATTGTAACACGAAATACTTGTCGTAGGAGCAGGTTATTTTCCAACATCACCGTTAGCTTAACATAATGCAACATTTTCAAAAGGTTAATTAAACTTAAATGATTTAATATCACCTGTTAAATAAACAAAAATTTGTTTCTTAGAATGTATAGCCGTCACTCCGCTATCTGACTCATCTCGAAAGGAGCTTGCTTAATAAAACCTCATTTGAAGTATATACTAAACATCTATCAAATTATTATCTTAGTCTGTGATGTAAAAATCTAATGGCATACTATCTTAGAGCTTAATGTGCAAATCCATATTTTTACTTTAATAGCTCAATGTATATGGATGCATGACCTATAAAACGTTTGAGCTAAATTAAGGTTTAAATTAATTAGTTACAGGGTCTTAATAATAACTTTATAAACTACATGCTAATTTATCACATTTGATCTAAAATAAGCTACAGTTTAAAATACTATTATTCAAAGTATCACCTTACTCAAAAGCTCTCCAATCATGTGCACCTATTCTTTTATTTTTACAACCTAAAATTCTATAAAGATTACCAGTACATATTAAAATATGGTCTTCATAACCAGTTTTAAATTCAATTTCAAATGATTTATTATTAGTTTCACTTAATTATATTGTGCAATAATCACTAAATACCGCTTGGTTTTATAAAGTTAAAATAAATTCTTACATAGATGTATATCGATTTCTACTAAACTTTAATGAAGATATTTTTTAAAATTATGTGTCGCAAATGTCTATATATCCATCGGCGCCAAAAATATCTTCTGTAATACGCACACTAAGCAAGCTGGTGTAATCGTCTTACTTGAAATGTGGAGGTCCATTCAGGGTTAACTTTCCGTTTAAATCAGATAATACAGTTGTGTCAAACATTCCGTTAATCATTTTGTATTAGATATAAAAAATATAATCAAAAAATAAATCACATAAATTATCTCAATAAAGGATTATCAACAATAATTTTAGGTTTAGCTTATGGTTGAACTTGTGGTTGAACTTGTGGTTGAACTTGTGGTTGAACTTATGGTTGAACTTGTGGTTGAACTTATGGCTAAGCTTGAGCTAATTCTTAGGCTTTTAGTGCGTTGTATTTTTGAATTTCTTGATATATCATATCAGTTCGATCAATTGTTTAAGGCTGAATCACATAAGCAAGTTTGTATTACTTCTTTTTATCATCCCATATATAATCTTTGTCGGCTTTTTTGCTAACAGGCTTTTGATCTTTGTTTGATAAATCCTTGTAAGATTGCCAGCCCTTTGCTGTCTTTCTCCATACTTTACCGGGAATATCGTCAGGTTTTATTTATTAACCGTTTTCATCAATTTAGATAACACGTTTGATAGGCTGTAATGCCCAGCCTTTGCTAGGGTACCATTTGTATTCCTTTCCTTCAACTTCTGATTCAGGTTGTATATCCTTGTTTAATCTCCATCCAACTTCACGTTGCATCTATAGTATTTGATATACTTCTAAAAAAATCATTCCTCTTCTTGCAAAATGTTCTATTACATTAAATTATATGCATTTATTAGCATGCTACTGTCAACTCCGTATTTCATAGCAGTGTCGAATACCTTTTGCTAATTAACATCTTTACTCTTTTCTAGTTCCCTTGCGGCAGCGTCTAATAAATTATACTATGTTGACATTTTAATTTTAGAGTTTTCCATTTAGCTAATTCGTTTTTATAAATTATTAGAATCAGCTTAAACAAATCTATCTCGTTCAGTAGCCGATATTTTTTCTTCTTTCATAAGCTCATCTAGAGCATCTAAACGCAGTTTATATTCCTCAACTTCTTCCATAATTTTTTATTTAACTGCTGGACTAGCTTTTTCGAAATGTTTTGCAGCAGATTCTCGATACGGAACTAAATGTTTAAAATCTTCGTCATAACTATTATTTGCGACACTTTATAAACGCTTTTAGATACCGTGTATTGTTAAATATAATTTATTATATATGTCTTTATTTTCATTAAAGAACTAATTTAGTTATTTTTAAACTTCTATTTATTTTTCTAAAGGAAGATTGTTGTCTTTAGATTTAGCGTACAGTTCTCTTTGTGTTTACATCGCATTCTTTATTTATTTATCATATTTTTAGTTAATGCCATTTAAATTAGCTATTCTTTATTTATCTTAAGGTGTATACGGAACCCCAGATTCGATTCGATGTTTAATAATTTCTTAGAGCTTATTATGTTCTTCGAAATATTTTTATTATTACATTACTAAACTATCATCAAATATTTTATTAAGTTTTTCGTTAGTGTCATAATTGTATTTGAATTCAAACATCTTTCTTTCAAAATCTTATTAACGTTTAATATACGCTTCTCGTTCATCCATTTACAATTTTGATTCATTACGTCTTTACATCTCAACTTCTAATTAAGCTTTTATACGAGATTTTTAAATAGCTAGTGATAAATTGAATCCATATTTTTATTGTTAATAATCTAAATCAGTGTTTACTTCGGGTTTATCCAAAGGTAGCTCTTGAAAATTTTCATCACAAAATGCTATTTATAAACCTTTGAACAATTGTTCTTTAGTTATTGTGCTTACAATATCTCCGCTAACAGAAATACGAGAAAATGGAGCGGTATCAATTTAACGTTTAAGTATGACATATTTTTTGTGCTTAGCCAATTACATTTACTTAGATATATACGGACAGGTTACAAATAAAGTTTCAACAAAATTTACACAAAATGGATAATTAAACGTTAGCGAACACGTTTATGTTTTAGTATCGAATACACTTTCAAGTATTTCATTTGGTTTTACACCCATTAATTTCGCTAGCCAATAATTTTTTGAAGTAATTGTCAAATGCACTTTTAAACAACTAAATATATATCGTATTCTACCTGTTTTAATAAAGAACGCGGAGTCATAAATAACTTTAATCGACTCGTACCCTTCTTATTAAATAAATTATTCATGAATTAATGTTCCAATATCTGCTATATATTAAAGTTCAGTTTACCTTATCCCAAATTTATCTAACAGCACTTTTAAATTTATGTTCTTTTATACAGGTGTTCCACCTTAGTCCATTCCGATATATTCAATATACAAATCAAATTCTGTATCATTTAACAATTTTCCTGGCATAGTAAATTCTACAGTCGGTTAGATATCATATTCATCTTTGTCTATTTAAAGCATATCGTTATAGTATTCTTGGTTAGTGTATAAGAACTCATTATTGTCAAGACCTTGATAATAAATAATCATTTAAGCTAGTCTAAAAAATAAATCACATTCTAAATTCCTTAGCATTTATCTAGCCGTTTTTAAGATCGTATACTAATAAGCTATCGTAAAATGTTATGGCTTCGATGTTTAGTGCTTTAGCGTCTTTATTTTGCGGTCTCAAATTTGCATCTGTGAGGTCTTAAAGAGTTTGCGCTTCGGTTGCTTTGCTACCACTCCGATACTCAACTAAACTATATTTAAATCTAAGACTATTGATAGTGCCGTTAAAACCATCACCGACAACATCTGCTGAGTACTCGTCCATGCTGAACTACTCTAAACTAGAATACGTAAAAGCATATCTAGTAATCCAATCGAAAACATTATTAAAACTTGGAGCTAAACCCTTTGAAAACTATTGACCAGCATTTGTTGATCTAATGATTTCATTACGAATAGATTGCAAATCATTTATGTCTTGATGATACAACACGATATCGCCTCCTCGAATTACGTTATGCGTTCCAAAGAAAACAAAGTCTTGAGATTTTGGCAAGAATAATGCACCAATTGCAGCATGATCTAATGCATTTGAAACTACAGCTGTTCCATCTTTATCTACTAGTATATGTGCTATTCCTTTTAAATTTAATGTAGCATTATTTAATGTGTTTTGATTATTTACATACGCAAGTATTTGAGCAGCAGATAATGAAGTATAACGTTAATGTAAAAATGTTGAATCGGCGTCATTAAAATCTCTTCTGTATAAACCAAGACCAGCGTGTGCGATACTTCCTCTCTTAGAACTTGTTTCATTATCTAACTACATTCCTGTAAAATTAGCTGCCATCGGTCTTGTTTCACACATTATTCCGTTTTAAGCTATTGAACCGTCTTTACTAGTATCAACTCCATTTTGTACAACTGTAGACGTTTTACGTACATAAATTAAATCAATTGCTCCGATACCTGTATATTTAACATCAAATACATTACTTGATGCAAAACAATTTGCCATATTGTAATTTTATAAAGTAATCATAACTTTGAGCCCTTGACTTCTAACTGTATTTGAGTAAAAGTTGTTATCATAAGCAAATCCATTATTTAACATCATAAACGGAATAAAGAAATCTTTTCTAAATATCCAAGTGAAAGTGTTATCTGCATTCTTTTATATATTCGGATTTGATTTACCGTTCCAATTAGCATGACTTGAAAATATATCAACTAATTTATCAGTTGCCGCACTTGTCTCGTCATAAGGTAAAACATATTCATCAAATATCATCGCATCACCTTCGAACCAAGTTTAATTCAAAGTATCTTGGTAGTCCTTTGGCAAATACATTTGTTAGAATACACTTTTTCTAAATACTTCAGTGGTTTTTAGTTCACCGTTATAGTTAATAATTGACTCGTAAATAGGAAAAGTTGAATTCATAGCAGTTGTACAAATTGCTTTTGGAGGATCAAATATCAATGTTTGAGCTGTAGTAGTATACGCAATAGTTGCCTTTTGGAACCAGATCAAATTATTTTACATATAATATCTTCCAATAGAGTTTGCTGTCATAGTTATACCAAATTGCATTGTGTATTTGATTCCGCTGTTAGTTGTTGATAGCACTGCATTATTCAAGCATTAAATTTCCCATTCGAGTTAGCTTGTGTTTTTGTCTTTGATTAAATTTTGTTTAAAGTCTATTGTGTTGCTACCAGAACGAGTTGCTGTAATTAATTTCAAAGATGTTCCGTCGTGAGAAGCTGAAACGACTACCTCATTGGATAAAGACTCAACTGTTTTAACATTGGCTGCTACAATTTTAAGATCACTGTTCATTTTAATGTACTCGTAAAAAATAATTTATAATTTTTCATTTCATTAAAAATACTGGAACATACCCAGGAGGTGTGTCGAGTCCAAATAAATAATTGTCTTCAATATGAGTAATAATTGATTTGTCATGTAGTTTTAATTAATTAGGTCGTATTTTATATGTTGTTTTAGAATCTTCTTTTAAAAACGTATTGGCAGTGCTTGCTTTGATTCTGTAAAATACATCATTAGATAAATTTTCATCAAGCGCATCATAGACACTTACGACATTGTCTTTTGAGTTAACAGCTGCTTAAATGCTATCAAATGTATAATGATTTGTGTTTTCAAGTTCGTAGCTAAAATATTCTTTCGAATGATCTTTCGCAAACTTGAGTTGATAACATTTACGATGATACGCGGGAATGCCCCAAGGATAACCACGTTGTAATTAAAATGTTTAAGCATATTATTTGAAATCAAATGGCTCCGGGATTACTTAATAAAAGCTGCCTATTTTGTTAATTATTTTGTAGGTTCCTTTACTCCATTTACCTTCGCGCTTCTTTTCTAATTTGTTTTTAAGTAAAAGTACTTTGACTAAATCTCCTATATAAAAATCGTGAACATTATTTAGTTCATCGTTCTAAGCTTATTTTACTAAATTTACATCATCAACTTGCTCACGAGTTATATTAACAGGTGTGGTATCATAAAGACCGATAACCTTTTCGAAATTGTGATATTTTATTAAATTATCCAAAATAGTTTCGAGTTAGCTTTACATAACGTGTATTTGACCTTTGTGATGTTAGTCTTCATTTATATCAACTAGTTCTTGAATTGCTCTCTAGATTCTAAATCTCAAATATCTGCAAATGCTGTTAATAGGAGCTAATTATAAATCGTCGAAAAGGACTACTCTGTGTGCAATGTCACGCTCAACTAAATATTCGTCAAACACTTATTTGTATTCATTTCCAAAATCAGTTGTCAACGTTATTATATCAGGTTCTAAGTCAAGCTCGTCTAAATACTTTTGTAAAATTTTTATGTGTTCGAGAGTTTATGCAGGAGTTTTATTTGTTAACAATTTTAGATGAATCATATGGCATGCTGGATTGTAAAAGATGCTTACAAATTATGTGTTAACTTTTTCTTTCATATATTTACTTTCACGTATGTCAAGTAAGTCAGCTTGCCAGCTATCGTATTAGTTTACAAAAACTAGTTTCTAATGCATTATAATTAAGCACAAAAAATAAATACTAAATCAAAACGCGCTACAAGATTTGAACAGTCCGCAGCCGTTCGAGATTGAAAACATTTCCTCAAACACATCTAGAAGCTACTTTTTGTTACCTTTGAATATTTGTTCTATTAATTGCAACGTCAAAACTTTTTCGTTAACTGTCAGAGGAGTTTATTTGAAGAATTGCTGAACTTTTTCGAACACCATTTGTTATCGGTATGCACCCAGCTTTGTTCCTTGGATAGTATATTCAGCAACAGCCATGAGCTACAAAATTAGTAAGTCAATTACTTAATACGCATCTTAATTTAATGAGTTGATGTTTGTGATAACTTGTTCACATTTTTCATTAAAATCATTTAGTTATTTTTGTGTTGCGACAGTTTGTTTTAAAGTCTCTTGTTTGATGTTATCAATAAAACCAATAGCTTAGGTTGCTACGTCAGTTTTTGTGGTAGCAGGTTTTTGGACAACATTTTGGACAACATTTTAGGCAACACTTACAATTGAAGGAAGGCTTGCGATAGTTGAATACATTTGAATTAACTAAAAAATTGTATATTAAATTTTATCATTTAAGTCTTTTGTCAAATTTTAACCAAATTGATGTAACGGGTTGTGACTAAATGTACAAAAAGTTAAATTTATAGTCTTCTTTTTTATCCATATCAGTCTCGTTATAGCCTGTAATGTTTTAATAAATTTTTACAAAATCATTTACGTTAAAGTCAATTGAATCTAGTGCTTAAATTGTACCATATATTCCTTTTACTTTTTCTATCGGAAGTCCTCTGAAAAGTAAACACGAATTCATAATTGATTTAAAACCTATTTGCATCGCACCTGAACTGTGAATTGAAACCCCTGTGAAGAATAAACTTAGATGTCGTCGTTGTGAAAGAGCTCTGTAAAAGTCGTTACCTACATCTCTAAAAAGTTTAGAGCCAGTTTAATCATCAATTATTAAAATAACTTTTGGACGTCTTATAAGATAGCCATCAAAATCTCCATCACTGATATCGTAAAGTACTTTGTTAATTTACTAATTTGTTTCTTTGAATCTCAGTTCTTAATAGTCTGTTTTGAATTATTTTATAAGCTTAAGTGATAATAAAATATGTTCATAAAATGGATGAGTTCGCAATTCTTATTTATTTTTGTATGTTTATTTATATATGTCTTTCGCGATACATCTTATGAAATCTTGGAATTCTAAAACGTTATTAAATTGGTCACCCATAAACCGAATTGAGTCCATCATTCTAATTATATTTTCATCGGTAGCCTCGATTAACGTTTATTTATCACCGTGTTACAACGTATTATCCGAATGTGTTGAAGGTGACATAAATATATAGTGCGTTACAGGGCCATTGCACAGTGTTGGCTTGTCTAAATCATAAGATGTTGATTTACTCCAATCAACAATAGTATCAGCGATATTTTATAATTAGGTTGTCTTACCGGTACCAACTGAACCAAAGAAACCTATAAAAGAGAACGAAGACAAAGGTAACTCACAATTTTTCAGAGTTTCTATGCCATCTGATTTTATATTATTCGTCATTTATAAGTTGTTAAAAAATAATTTGTTGTAAATCATTTGTTGAAATCTCCTCGCTAAAGTTTAGACAAAAATACAGAGACTTATTTATTAAGAATGTTTTTGATTACATATTTTTAACATTTTCTGTCAGTTGTTAAAGTTATTTTTAAATATTGATTGTTATCAAAACTGTAAATCTACTTTGTGTTCTAATCTATGAAATATCTGTCAAAAATATGTTTTCCATATGATTTTAACTAAACACAACTATTTGGTAATTAATTAAAATATTCTGCAGAATGTCCTTTGTATGACGTTTTGTTTTTCTAATTATCACTAACCGAAACATATCTGAGGTTTTCTAAACAATTGTTTTGTCTGTTTCTATCAATGTGGTCCACCTAAAATCCTGTTGGTTTCAAACCAAGAAAGGCATTCGCTACTAAGCTATGAACATTAAACATTGACCATCCATCTTCATTCTTTAAATTAATTACAAAGTATCCCCACCCGTTCACACATAGTTTAGCCTCTGTTTATTAACTCACACAAATAATTCGACCCATAGACGTGACAACGTAGTCGGGGAAACCGATAATGAAACGACCTTGTTCAACAACGTTTTTAACTTGGTCTTTGTTAGCTTCTATGAAATCATCTTCGTCAAAGCTTTCAGTATATTCTTCTGAATAAATTTCTAAGTCTTCTAAACTTTCGAGCTAGCTAATGTCAGAATCAATCGGGGACACATTGAGTTTTGTTTACATATATATCTTAAAACTAAAAAAGTCTTAGACAAAAAATAATTTGGAAGTGATCATTCGAAATCAAATCCATCAAAGTCAACAACACTGATTTAACGTTAATGGAACTTTGGAACATGTTCTTTGACAAGCGACTTCAGTTTAAGAGTTTCAACAAGCTCTTCCTTAACTAACATTGGACAAGAGATATTGTAGTATTCGATCATTTCTCCATTCTCGGTAATAGTTGATTACAACTTGTTTTCGATAACAAAGTACTAGAATTATCCTTTTTCTTTCTTTGGTGCAATCTTGTTCGCAAATGTTTATCCATCACACTTAATTTAATGAACTGGCTTGTTCTCTTTGAAATAAATTATTCTCAATACAGAAATGTTATATCCGAATTAGGTTTTGAATGCAACGTTAGCATCTACATATACAATCACGTTATCGAAATCTTTGTCGCACATAGACATCACTTTAACTCTGTTCAAAAATTTATCATCTTGAACTTTCTATTGAACTTTCGGTTGCGCTTTTATTAAGTTGTTGATAGAGAACTTCTGTGCATAATTTGACATGACTTTTATACCTTGTTATTAAAAAAATATATTCTATCAAATCATTTCTTGCTATTTCTCAAGAAGTCTTCGAGAATTTATTTGACGTAACGTTTCTCAAATTGTTTTTCAAATTTATTTAGCGGGAACTTTATCTCTCTATAGAAGTTGTCCATTGTTTTAACTTCTAAGCCCTTGAATTAGAATACCGGCTTGTTAGCGCACAAATCAAACGTTGTTGTGTTATGATGATTGAAAAGATTTTCGTACAGCTTTATGTAATCGCCCTCGTATTTTTCATTGCATTCTTTGTCAATAGCTCCAATTGAGGCGCCTTTCATTCGAATGTGATAATCAATTAATAATTCGTTTGGATTTTCTTTTGATTATACTACTAATCTGGCGCAATAAACTTTCTTAGCAACGTATACAGCTTGGTCTGCATAAAGCACTTTGCCTAGGTCGCTTTCATAGTCCGTATGGAACTGTCCCATATTTTCGCCGATCAATTCTCGATTGTACTTTTCTTAGAACTTTTGTTTAAGTATATTAATTGAGTCTATTTCAATTTACATCGAATCTGTGTCTTGATAAAATATTGGGAGATTGTTATCATCAGCTGTGCACATAACTTCGTTCATAATTCGTTTCGAAGTACTTAATATCAAGCTTCCGATATACGTGAACGCATAACTATCGCAAACTTCTTGGCGTATTGTTACGATATATTTGTTACCGACTTGCTCAGTACTAACTATATTTGAAGCTTGTTTCAAAACTAATTTAGCAAAGCCTTGTGAATCAACTAGCTCAACTTTGGTGTCGTGAATACATTCGATTGTTTTTCCATATGCCGAATTAAGAATCAGTTTATAAATAACTTGAATTGGATTTTTAATTGACTTGTAATGTTTACGTTTATTAAACATTTGAATAACAACTTCCTATATTTTGTAGTTACGACCTTCAAAATAAATACCAGAAATAATTTCGTAATCAACTTGTTAAAACTCGACGAGGTCTTGAAGCGAGATGACATCGTAATAGTAACATTTAGTTTCATCAAAGTTGTTGTTGAATTGTCTTACACCATTTTCGTCTATTTCACTTACTAATGGAAAGGTTCTATTAATAAATTTAGATGTTCTTTTGAGTTTAACTTGTAAATACAGTGTGTTTTAGTCTTTGCTGTTTTAGTCTAAGGTTATTTATTTGAGGTTGTTAATGTCGTTGTAGTACGAGATCATATTTTGATTTAAACATTTTGGTACTCCTGTTGGATAATAGCAACGTGACATTGCAGAAGGGTATAATGAGACTGCATCGAAGTCCTATATTTTTTGATTGTGCATCTTGACTCTTTAGTTACTAGCTACCATTGTTCTCCCTCCGATAATAAATTGTTGAAGATATTATCTAAGAACTCCGCTGACCTCATAACAATCTTCAAAACATCCAAGCTATTTTTGGATATCTATTGCTAAAGACGAGATTGTTAAATAGTTAAATAAGTCAATATCAAGCCCTTGTTCTTTATATTCGTTCTTTAAGTTTTCTCTAAATTTAGACACAGCTTTGGCTAAAATAATTACGTCTTGTTTACAGTAAAATTCACAATATTTGAACATATCAAAGTGTTCTTCATCAAGCATTGCATTAGCTTTTTGTAATGATATTCTAAATTAGCTTTCAGATGCTTTAATGTATTTGGTTGCTTCTTTGATGTCTCCGACGTTGTCTAAGTAAAGCTCTTCCGTGTAATAGTCGTATGGAAAGATTTCCTTGACTAACATTTCTTGCTCGGCTTTTGTGAAGAACATTTTAGGCATTTTAGCCACAGATGTCGACGCATCAAATAAACGTAAACTGTCTCTAAAAGTAAGTACGCAGTTTTTGAGATAAATCTTAAATTGAATTTATTTAGTGCCTTATTGAATCAAATCTTGTACTTTGTATTTAGAAGAGAGTATGAAGCGGCAATCGTAAGGCAGGTTATGGAATAGTATTAACGCCTACGGCTTTGATTTAAGGTCTAAATCAAGTTTTCCGTAATACCTATCTAATTCGTCAGCTAATTAGTTTATCGAACGAGCTGTTGTAACTGATTCGCCATAATCTTCTGTATAGCATAACATAAAGGGTTTATGTGGAATACTTTTCAATTCACCGTTAACTAACTCTTTCGTATGCGTTTCGTAGTCTGCGAATATGACTTTATCAAACTTGTGTTGAGATTTTGGTTTGTGTTCAAATAATTTTGCATATTAAGCTGGCTATTGAGGAGCAGAGATTTCTTATTTTGATATTTGTTTATAGTTATATATATTTAAGTCATCAATGTGTTCTAATAATTTATTGGAATGCATTTTCTAAATAATTTAGCCGATGTACGTTGATATACCTGCATCACGTGATATAAAATATCCATTTTTTATTCCCTTGCAATTCGGGTTTGATAAAAACTTTTGATTATCTGAGTACGTGTTGTAATTGTCAATCCACCATCCACTAATTAATACTTAATCGTTTATGAAATAGTGACCTTCAAATAACGCAATGCGAACTTTTGGTTAGATTTATATGTCGTCTGGGCGGTTTATATGAATAGTTTTTGAATCAGAATTTACTTTGTAGTCATTGATAATTATATATCCAAGACCTTTGATCTTTTTCAAATTTAATACAGCTAAATACGAAACATTTTGAGAGACTTGAATCTCGATATTATTAAGTTCTTCCGAAGTATATTAACCGCTTATTAACAAACAGTGAATGAAACATTGTTTTTAACTGATTTCCATATGTTGCTCGAGAGTTGAACCTATTTGATATCTACTTAAATCTAGTTGAGGAATTTTGTTAAGATAATTTAAGTAAGCCCCTTTCTTTCGATCGTAAGTAACGATTGTTGTTTAGCCGTCTGCTTTCATTTTTTGTAATTGTTCTTTGGTTAATATTTCAACATAAAGTGCCTAGCATATTGAATAGCCTATTTATTAATCACTACCGACTTCATCTTCTTAAATAATATTTTACGAATATTTATTTAAAAAGTCGTATGCATATTTAATTAAGCCGTTATCTATTACGTACATTCTTGTAACAAAATCTACGACTCCGTTTGCATCAGTTTGTTTATATACAACTTTGATCACGCCTCCTTTGTAATGTTGTAAAATATTAGCGCAATAAACTTAGAAGAAAGCCATTAGCTCAACTGTGTTGAAAAGTTAGTTCGAATTAATTATATCAGCTAATGTTTCAATTGATAATGACTGAAATATTTTAATCAACTCAGGTTTCTCAGCTATCAAATCTCTTTGCATTAATTCATGCTCACTTAGTTCTACGATTTGTTTATTCTTTTCTTGAGAGGCTCTTTGTTGTCTTGAGTTCAATCTACCACCAAACTTTTTAGAGATAGTTCTGCCAGAATTATTTTGTGGCTTGTGTTTAGCTGGTTTGTCTTTGCTGGGAGCTTTGACAGATTTACGTTTGTTAGAATGTTCTTTGATTGTCGCAGTTATTTTTGCAATTGGCGAATTTGATTTAGTTTTTTGTGTAGACTTTTAAGGTAAGTTTTCCTCAAAAGCTTCTATTTAACTTTCAAGTTTATCAATTTCATTTGAAATCTCAGCAAGTCTTTTACGCTAGGATTTTGGAGTGGCGTCATATTCAGCTTGCAGTTTGACTAGTTGTCTTTTAAGTTCTTCAAGTGTTGGCATCTATTATACTATATTTATAAAAAAATCTATTCAATCAATTTGAGTGCTAATATATTTGATGAAATTATCTATATCAAAATTTATATCAGCTACTCCTGAGTTAACATATTCGTACAATAATTACTCGGGATTATTCAACCAATTTGCGATAAAGCGTTTGTAATAGCTATTTTTGGAATTAAATACAACTAAATTTATGCAATTAAGGTGGAACATTTCACAGCGCTCGCTGTATTCCGAATTTAACATCTTGTGAATCATTTAGTGTTTTATATGAGGAGTTAACTATTTAATCTCAGGACGCATTTCTTTAAAGTATTCAACTTCGTCTTCGGTTACGTTTATCAAAACTAAGTTATCAGCTTCGTTGTGAAATTCGTTCGAGTCGATGTGATGTACAATGGCGTTTGGAATATCTGAGTGCAAAACTATTTGATGAATATTTTAGTTAGCTTGTTTCAAATGTAAATCTTAGAACATTGGCGTAACAACTAAAGTGTCCGCTTTGATATAATTTTCGTTTACATATACAATCGGAATATAAAATGTGTACAGCAAGCATCCAGCTATTTGATATTGATCGGGGTACATAATGAGCATTTGAAGTGATTTATATACGGCTATTGGAATAATTTAGCTCGCGGCTCTGTATAAATTAACATTAATTTTACCTGCGTTGTTGAGAATGAACTTACAGCTATTTAATACTTTTACGTATTCGTTTATAATGTCGTTTGCAAAGTTATCGTTGCGAATTATTTAAACAGAGTCCATATTGGGAATTATTTGCTAAAGTTTGACGTAAGGAGTTTCTTCAACAAAGTTCATCATATCGTTGTACTGTTCGATTGTAAGAAGCTGATTCGTTAAGTTGTTTAGAAATGTTTTCGTATCAATTAGTTTTAAAGCTTGATACTGATCTGTTAGTTTAATAAATTTAGATAGCTCGTTGTAGTAATACGTATCTCTGTTGTAATTTAAACATAAGATGTGTTGCAATTATTGCTTTGAGATTGAAACACGTTATATTTATTCGTATTCGAATTTAAGCTTATCTAATAGTTCACGTTATGATGTGTATAATTAGAAATGTTTAAATTCGTCATAAGTTAAACGTTATTAGAAAGGCGTTCTATCTAGAATTGGTTGAAATTGATTTAACATAAACACCATATCAACAGCTTGACTTAAAGTTGATTGACTTAAAATATCAATGCAAATTTGGTTTTGATAACCACTAATCTCAGGCAACTCAAATATCTCATTTGGTTATTCGTTAATGTTTTATAAATATGCTAGAATACGTTTAAATATAGGAATTTGTGCTAATTTTATTTTATTTAATTTTGCATCAGTCCTTTGTATAAAAGTTGTGAGCTTAGTTTATAATTCGTTGAAGAGTTCGGTACTCAAATGGTATTGAGATGGCAAGAAATCTATTTACATATTTGTAATGGACTAAAAAAGTATGTTTGATTGTTCATTGATTAAGTTTTCTTTATTGTTATTGTTTTCCATATGAAATAAAAGCTTCATTTATTTATTTTAATAAATCTATTCTTTATAAATCCATTGAAGCTATTGATGAATATAATTTGAATTAAGATTAATTTGCGTTTATTATTTATTCTGAAGCATGTTGTATTTTTTACTTTAATTCATCTGGACAATCGATATTTTCTTCAAGTTGTCTGAATTGATCTTATAAGTCATATAAAATATTTCTTTAAGATTGTATTGTTTTGTCTAATTAATTAATTTCATAGTATGCAAAATCTATTTCTTAATGAAGTTCATATTTTTAAACTACAAGATCACGAAGCACCTTTGCCATTTGTTATACTATCCGAAAAAAGTAACTTGGTATTTTTCATATGCGAGAATCACTCAGGAATCATCGGTTATTGACCGTGAGCATACATTCCAAACTTTGTTTTAATTATTTCTGCGTACTGATTGTATTCTTCAACTTATTCTAAATAGTTTTCACAGTTGTTGTATTTACCTTTTTGAAGTTGACTTGTATAAACTACAACTTAATCATAATTTATATCACTTGTGAAATATACTAACGAAGTTTTGTTCGAAGCTGTCTTTAAAGGAATTGCTTTATCATATTTGTAAAGTTTCAATGTGATAGGGTCTATTTTATGATTCTTGAAAACATATTTGTTGTATGATTTGAACGGAATACATCTCGCGAGAATTTCTGATTCGTTTATTTCTGCCATTTATAGAGTGTGAAAAAAGTCTATTTCTAGAGATTGATTGAATCTAAAAATAGAAATTTTTTGTTTGGACATGAGTTTGTGATATATCTTTTTTAAAAAGTCAAATAAATTTTGGAGGCTGTATATTACTGGCTTTTCATAAAGTGACTAAAATTGGTAAATACGAGTCTATTCGTGTTTCTACTTAGTCTGTGCAGTCTCAGAAAACTTATGATTTTATCTCGAACTCTGTGGTCAAACGTGATGAACTCTGAGATGACGTTGGATAGAATGAGATATTAATATTTTCAAAAGTTGTTTTGAATTAAAATGTAAGATAAAATATTTTTCACTCCAATGTGCCGGGCCGACCGGAACCGCGATGCCGTAACACCTCCGGGTTAACGGCGTCTTGCGAAAATTGTACGAGTTGAGATTTGCTGGGGGTTTTGAGAAGATTTACTTGAAAGTTATTTCGGTAGATAGTTTTTTAGTTGTAAGGTATATTTGAGTGCTGGGCTCTTGTTGAATTTGATTTAGTAGATGTTATTAAATTAGATTTAATAAGGGGATTGTTTTTTGGATTCGGTGAAATAATTTACTACCCTGTTCGACACCAAATACATTTTCATCATATTGGATATCGTTGGTGGGGGTGCCGATGCCGGTGCAGGTTGAAGAAAAGTCCAAACGCTTCATTGTAGAGTGGAAGGGTTCGTAAGTGTGCTTGCACATAGTTAAAATAAATATTTTATTAATATGATAGACAAATTAATTGAGTAAACTAAGAATTTCACTCCGTTTTCACCAGTTATGTCAAAAAGGTTGCTATTACTTATTTTTGAGAATTAAGGTCAAGACAGCTGTCACGAAAACTAATAGTAGAGAGACTTTCAACTATATATTTTTAATAACTGAGATAACAAATTACACAACGAAGTTTCTGGTACACGACGTTTTCACTAGTTTTCACTAGTTTTGTACCATGCTTACAAGCTACTGCATCAAATACTGCTGTTTAGACAGCTTTTTGACCGTTTAGTACCCTTAATACTCTTATATGACAAGTTTAGACTTCTTAAATTAAAAATATTCGAGAACCAGAACAACACAAATTAGTATACTCCCAGAAATTACCGATACCTACTTAATAGAATGTTTGTTGTAGAACTATATTTTTGTCAGCTCGATCTTTTCCCAATAGAAAGAATCATATAGATAAAAATCGATAATAGAACTACTATTTATTTAAGAACAATTAATTTCTAAACAAGAATAATTGAAAATGTTAATATTTGACGAATTAATTGGCTAAACATATTTCTAGTACTTTTGTTGTAGTTCGTAATTTTCATTGTATATTTCAAGCACTAACGTTACATTACTGTAATCGTAAAACTAATAGTAATTATCGCAATAATAATTTCTTTATAGTTACAACGAAATACTATTCTACATAACAACAACTAATCCTGAATTCCAACACGAATATACAGGTTCACAGTGATAAGCTTTTACTAAATACACTAATTAACCTTGTTTATAAAATATTATATCTAAATTATAAACAGACGGGGCATAATATGCAGTATAATCATTATGTAACATTTAATAACATATTTTTTGTTATGCCCCATTCATTCTTTTACAGGAATATGTTACTGATCGCAATGATGAATTGTATTTATTTTCTGTTTATGTAATATACAAATTTTGAAGACCTTCATGTGTTATAATAGAACCAGTAAGTTTATACTCAACTTTGTCATAATTTAAATTTTCTATTTCATGTGTTACTTTTTATTATTTGATATTATCATACTCAAAATTTATTTTATATCCTGTATCATACTAAGTGGTATACATAAAAGCTTCTGAATAAGTGAATATATTAGAAATATTATTGATAATAGTTTGAACAGGACATAATATTATAGTATTTGAATTACCTTATACAAATAGAATGTTAAGTTTCGAAACAATGAACGAAATTTATAAAATATGCTGCATTTGTCGAAAATCGATAATAATAATTTCTTCATAGCATTATTGTGCTAAATAAGCAAGTTATATTGTCTACAGATAAATTAAATGTATATTTATCTATATTGATTTATAATTATTATATATAAGATTATTAATTAAAATTTTATTTAACGAATTAGTCCATACACATTATATTAGGACACATATTAAAGGTTGTTTTATTACCAACAATAATTACTTTTAAATCATTGAAACAATTACGAATATCTGCTTTTACTGTTTCGTATTTTTATATTTTGATTTACGTATAATGATAAATATTAAAAAGCGTAATAAAAGCGGCATTCTCCTCAATATATTAAGTTAAATCAAAATTTAATGGTATTGGGATTATGATTTAAGTTACTTGCTAATAATCAAAATTTTAAATTTTTACTTGAATTCTTGAATTTATTAAGTTAGATCGTAATGTTAAATTTACTTAAACATCACCATTAAATATTAAACATTCAAAATTGTTATTTGAACTCAAATTTAAAACAAATTATTAACTACTTTTATCTAAACTTAATATCTATTAATCACTATAACAATTTTATATGTTTAATAACTATTATTTCTTTTGAATATAACATTTTGCTATTGTAATAAATATCATTTATGAAGTGAAATATTATTTTGATTTTGTAAATATCACACATTTATCTATTTGTTTAATTAAATAAAACAAATAAGATTTAAACATAACAAGTATTAACCTAAAACAAATTAAACAAATAGTAAAGTATCAATTATCAACTGGATATATATGGAGTTAAAGTCATCTTTTTGGAAGATAAAGTAATTGCAATTTTTGAATTTTCGTTTTACTACCCTTTTAAAAGTGATCTAGAAAGCGATTATTATTTACATGGTATTTTACATGATAAACATCATACCACTTTACGCGGAAGATTACAGAACACTATAAACATTTACATAAAAACATGGAAAGTATCAAAATATTTTTATCAAATGATGTTATTTGACAACAATAAATTTTGATTTGTGTTCTTGATAATTATTGTAGTTTAGTAAGCTATACCTGCCTGATTATCCTTTAAATATATATATATCGGCTCACTCTTTTGGTACATCTCAATAAGCATCCACTCAATAAGCAATTACATTCATCACAGGAAACATTTTTTTAAAATATTTTCATGTGTTCCTTACTTCTATGACTATGTACATGTATGAGTCCATATTTTTAATTCTTATCCTTTAAATAATATTAATTTATAAAGTAAAGTGAGTTGTAAAACATGTATCATAGTGTATGCATTAAATATACAAGCTATGCATATTCCACTTTAAATGACATTAATCATTTCAATATTGAATGGGATACTTCCAGTAACATTTTACGTCTTGGTTGGATATTTCTTGGCGCATGCGAATGTTTTTCCAAGGGATAAATACCAGGTGTTGTTAACTCTAACTTTTAATGTTTTCTTCCCGATTTCAACAATCTATTCACTTGGTAGAAAGGAGATTTTATCTGAAGATTTTCTGATTATAATAGCTTATTACATCGCATCTTTGTGCACTATGCTGATTTGCATGCTGATTACGCCACTCTTGTTCAAAACTGACCGCCGTTTTGGTTTCGCGCACACATGCTCCTGCACTTTGATGTAAAATCTGATAGTAACTGGTTTACCAATAGCTTAAGGTTTTTACGACCCGGCTGAAGCTGAAAAATATGCATTTATCACTTCATTCGCTCAATTTACCTCAACAATTCCAATTTGCTTCTTCTTGTTCGAGTATGCAAAGCTACGTGAGAAATCTGAGCCCACTTTCAAGATAATTCTCCAAATCATTTTAAAATCTGTTTGGAACACTTTAAAGAATCCGATGATAAACTCAATATTCTTGGCGTTGATTTATAACGTGGTTAAGTCAAAATATGTTCCATAATTAGCGCAGCTTCCAACTTACATTGAACCCTTCTTTAACTCTTGTAGAGCACTCGTGAGCGTTTTCGGGGTCGTTTCCATTGGTGTATTTAGTCAAAATGAAGTGCACAAAATAAAACAGAAGATTAAAACAGTTAAGAGAACAAATTCGGTTCTGAATTTGATCATATTTTTAATCATCAGACACCTTGTGTTCCCAGTTTTCCAAATTTCGTTTTTGAAGTGGTTCGGACTAAACAAGTAAATTACAAAAGTGAATAGTGCGATTGCAACTTGTAATACGGCTTTGTAGGCGTTCAGTTTGTCGGACGCAAATCAGTTTGAGCCGGGAGTGGCTGGAATGATGGTACTTATTGGAATGGCCGTTGAAGTCGCGGTCACCCCGCTACTTGGGATGCTGGTTGACTTATTCTACTGAATATAGTGGATAATGAAGTTAATGTCATTCACTTATAGTTTTACTTTTTTAGAAAAGAAAATAATAATTAATTAACCTTCATTTTATTTTTCATTTTATAATTGACATATTTTGTAATTTAAATGTTGTTAATATGTGTTGGTATTGGATTACAGTCATTCCGTTTCTGCCATTATAGCCGAAAATAGTATTAATTAATTTAATGAAAATCATGTAATTATATGAAATATCGCTCTCATAACTCTTGATCTAACCACTTCTAATATTACTTTATTTTTGCTATGTTGGATTCGCTTATTAACAGTTTTTTGATTTTTTCGCGTATTATTCTTGTAATTCGAGACTTTTTCGTGAAAACGCCATTTAAAATAGACACAACAATCATTTTATTGTTCGAAATAATATCAATCTTATGAATATTCTAGGATATTATATGTTACCTGCAACAGTACGAAAATAAATGTAACTTTTCTTTAAGTAATTGAACAATATTGTATTGAGATACAATACCAAGCTATTCAAGTTAGATTTTCACAGATAAATCTTCTAACCAAGGTTCATTATTAATAATAGTGCTTATTATATCGGCTATATCGTTTTGTGACGGTATAATTACATATTGTTCTTATAGTATTGACATCATATCTAGTATATTAGGCAAATTATTCTAATAGAACCGATGATTCACATCAATATTATATTCATGATTATTATCTTTGAATTTGTTACATTTAACTACAATACTATTATTTGAAATTTAAGACTAAACACTTATGTTAGTTACTTACCCAAAATTTGGTTCGGAATTAATGATTAATGTTGTATGCTAATTGAAAGACTAAATATTGTTTTTAATATTTATTTCATTTTATGATAACTTTTCTTCGTAATGTTCTTAAACTTCTTAATTCAATGACGATATATTAATACTTGTTTGTTATGAACTCAAAAGTTATTCAGTTATATAATCTTCTTCTAAAGAATAATCTTATTATTGATCTTAATTAATTTAACTTGATTAAATTTAACTAGTTTATAACTTCAAAATGTCAAATTAATCGATATTTAAACTTAATGACAAAGTTTCCAACTATTATATTTATAATTCTAGTTTTTAATTTAATTACTATTTAATATTATCATTATTCTCAATTTTTAATTAATTTTAGAGTTCATTCATTATACAATGTGTTATAGGCGAATTAAATATAAATATTCCATTCAATACAGTTATTGTTTAAGTTTAATTGCCAAATTATAGATCAATTTTATCAAAACGAGGATTTATTAATCTTTCATAACAACATACTTTAAAAAGATTAATATTTATATTTTATATTGATTCTATGTCCTACAAAGTAACCAAACCCAACTCTTTAATCTGACGTTATATAGAATAAGTTTCTATTATAGGATAAATTTATAACAGTTTACTAATAAGTGATGTTATATATTATATTTACAATATCGCAAAATTTGCTTTAATCATAATCATCATTGAATTAATATCTATTAATTAATATTATTTAATACCACTAGAGTTTAAATACCATGGTTTAAAAGAATCATTTGAATCTATAAACTATTTATTTAGATATTTTACAATTCTTGAATTGTTTAAAAATACACCATTTACAACACTTATTTATATTGTTGTATATGAAATAGCTAAATAAATAATACAACTAATCTATTAAATTAAGTTAAGCTTTCCATTATCTTCAAATTAATTTATATTTATATCTGTTTTTGATTTAATTTAATAAATAGAAACAAGACCAAGTTACTACTTAAGCATCTCTATTGATATTGTTTTTAAATATGGCTCATTATAAATAATTTCATTTATTATGCTTTATAATAATTGTAATTTAGGTACCACAAAATAATATTCTTTTATTCGATTCATCATATTTGTAATACTATTTTGTTAAACATATTGTTACCCTGGATATTAGATTACATTATTTATTATTTAATCTTGTTTTTGCTACAATTAACTGTGTTATAACTCGAATTCAGTTTAAGTATTGTTACTTTATTATACAGTAGATACTAAAACACTATAATGATTATTTTTTGTTTAATCAACACACATATTATTTATACTACTTAAAATCAGTTGATTGTGCTAATATTCCAGCTAAATTGCAAAATCTATTTGCAAATCTGTAATATTTTAAATAGAAATTTGTGTGAAATCTACATATATAGAGACCTTACTTTGAAGCAAAGTGTTTAATACTGATACTTTATTTATATCCATTTCTTAAAGACACTAAATAAAGAAATTAAATGTAGAGTCTCTAAAATTGAATTTTGTATTACTTTTATCAGTTATAATATTAATAATTATAGAAATAAGTTCATACATCGATTATATATTTGCTTTAGGTTTGGTTATTACTTATTGTTCTTGATTTTAAAACATTACTAAAATTATACTTTATAACGAAACGATAAATGTAGCAGAAATATTATACTGTATTTCCTATAATGAATTTGATAGTAATTATATAATCTTTTCATTTATTTATTACTATTTTTTCATTTAGAGTGGAATTACATTAAAATTGTTTTTATAGCGCGTTTGCTTTTAGATTCGTATCATAACTTCCACTTTTAATTAATATACCATTAACTAATATATATAAATATAAACTATATAGTCATAAACAAACTGGTAAATAACGGCAAGGAGATAATTACACATATTCCTCACTTCCTCAAGACGACAAACAGACTTCATTTAGACTTTTGAAAGCAAAATATAGGCTTTCGCATGCCCGTATTTCCACTTTCAAAACGGGCTCAACCAGTTTATGCTACTGACCTATATATATATATATAGGTTTTTTGGTATCTCAAAAATATCAAAATCTCATAAAATATCTTTCAAAGAATAAATAAATAACTTATGTTTGTGTTAAATATTCATAAATATTCTATATACCAGAATTTGCTAATTATAAATATACCGGCATACAATCAAATCTCTTTTAAAATTAATTAATTCATAGTATGAATGGTTTTTTATATATCGGCTCACTCTTTTGGTACATCTCAAAAACATACCAAACCACTCAATAATCGATTAATCACAGGAACATTTTAAAATGATATTTTCATAAATAACATGACTCACTCAACAGCAACAATCCAACAATACATCTAAACGCAATATATAAATATATCCTAGTTATTTTACCATAGCCAAGTAAAAATAATATATATTTTAATAATTCTTGTGGTTAGTTTCATAAATTGTATCCAACGACACTTTCAATTTTTAATCACCCCGGGTCGAAAAATTAACTCTAATTACGAAAACAAATAATATTATTTTAATTAACGAATTAATTCAAAATAACTTATATACTATATTTATTGTACATAACTGCATTTTAATAGAAAAAATAAACTATAGTAAATTTTTAAGAAATATATGTTTAGATAAATTAAGATCAAACACAAAACTGTTGTTGAATAAACTGTTTTAAAATTTAAAATAGTATATGCATTTTATGAGCTAACCAGCATTCTATCTATATTTAAACTTTTCACTTCATAATGGGAGCATCAATATGCATAGCACCGAGTTAACAATAAGTTGAAGATGATGAAATATCAGTTATAAATTTAAAGGATGAAGTTGGTTGTCCAAATAACTCGATTGCATTATAATATGCAGAATCGTGCGATTTAAACTTTATAACTTAATTAAACACGTATCTTCTAGTAAACTCAGTCGAAAATTCGATTTCTTCGTAGAATTCTTAGTTATTCGAGATTAAATGAGTGAAATAGTTAGTTTAGGTTTTAATATTACATTAAAACTATATAAATCAAAGTAAAATTATTGAATTAGTTTTAAATAGCTGTAATTTAAATATATTTATTGAAATAATGGAATTTTAATTTTAAAAGAAGAATTGCGTATTACCCCCGACATTAAACCAATTTTAAAAAATTATAAAGCATTAGTAGTACATTTGCTAGTAAATAACACTGAAAATGGATTGACGCAGTAATAACTAAGCGTACAAAATAGTGATTAATGATTAAATAGTCCCATAAATTTTTAAAGGGCAACTATAGTTCGTTCTTCTAAAGGCGTTTCTTCAAGATGAAGGAGAACAAATATTTAAGTTGAATATAATTATGAACTCTTTGATTATAGTTTAAATACAAACAAAATTATAAATGAACTTCAATTTCCCTTTTAATCAAAAATAAACGTTTCACTAAATTTTCTTGAACCCGAAAACGAATTTGTTATTGAATTTGAACTTCAGAATTTCCGCGAATTCTTTGAAAAATTGTTTCTCCGTTTCGTTTTTAAACGGAACTTCCACTTTCCCCTCTTTGAAGTGGTGCGCTTAAACGAAATTGAACAGGAACTCGTTTTTAAGATTAAAATATGTGTGGAGTGAAATATCGTCTGTTGTTAAATCAAATAAGTTTTTTAAGACGATTTGGATTTAGATTTGAGATTAGGGGGAAGGAGAAGTGGAGGGAGTGAAAATAAGGTCCAGTACAGAGAGGGCGGTTTACGTTTTCTCGAATTTGAGGAGGAACTCAGAGCGGATGCGGTTTTCAATCGTTTAACCTTTATTTTGAATTTAAGGTTTATTTAGTTCTTGTTTTGTGTTTTCTTGATTTTGATGCGATTGAACGAGTTAATCTTCTTATTGTTGATTTTGCTGTTGTATTTGGGGTTATTCGTGTTCTAGTTTGGTTGCTAATTCTGGTTCTGGAATTATAATTTGTTGGATGTCTAATTGTGGTGGTTAGTTCTCATTGACCTCAGTTTCTAATTGTAGCGGTTTTACTAAATGTTCAGTTATAAGATTTACCAGTTGTTAATCTGTTAAACTGGTGTGTTCTGCATGAACTTAATCGTTCTCGTGCTCCGTAGTTAGATTTTAGGATTATTTATCCTATTCTGAATAATTATTCGTAGTACTGTTAGATTTCTCCTCCAATACTTGTTCAGAAACCATTTATTAGTCTTCTATCTAATCGTTTAGATTATTTCTAGCTTTTAACTCTATAATACTATTTTGCATTAAAGATTGCTTTTTGAAAACACAATTAATAACACTCAAAGATTTCTGATACAGAACATCATCATATTATCCTTATATTGTTATAATTTCTTTACAACATATAGCAAATTGAATGTATTTTGGATTCCTCTACAAAATTAACGGTGATATTAAGCCAATTATTTCCATAAACTCAGAATCTGGAAGTGTTATTAAATTTGGTTTGTTACTCAAAGCATTGGTTATTGCTTTTTAAAGATTAACAGATTACATAACATAATAAAACTCATCCAATTACTGAAGAATTTACTAATATGGCAAATTATTACTTTGTTTTTCTTTTGTTATATTCTCTTTTTCCAGATATTAATCACTTTACAATAGTTAATGCAATTACATTTCTTTTTTAACCATTACTTTATCTATAATTGAATTTTTCAAAAATATACCATTTACAACTATAATTTATCTTCTAATTATCTTATTATCCAGCTTTCTAAAAAGTTCTATTTCTTCGTTACTTAATATAATATTATTATTTTAACAATACTGTTTCAACAGTTTATTTTGTTCTTCATTTGTGGTATTTAATTTTGTTGTTTATACAAGACCTATTTCCTACAGAACATAATTTACATTCGGTTGAATTCTATCGTATAAATATGAATTTTCTTTTAAAATATCATCTATTAAATCGTTAAGGTTAACTATTTGATTAACTATTATGTGTGTATCGAATATATAAATCGGTAATTGTTATTATTCTATTTTAGTTACCTCAGATTACTAAGATTATTCTATGTTGTTTGTTTGTTGTACTGCTTATTTAATTTAATTTTATTCTTGTTATCTATTCTATTATTAATAATTTTATATTTGTGTAATGATTTATTCAGCAATTCTTGAATTTTTAACAAATATACCATTTATAATATTAATTTTTGTTGTAATGTCATTGCATACTATTTCTATTTCTGAAATAGTCGGTAAAATATATTATTTGTGTATTGATTACTAAAATAGTGTAATATCAATATTTTTAAGTATTATCATATTATACAATGGTATCAAACCCATTTATTGTAATTAATCATTAATGTTTAATAATTTCGTGCCTGGATCAAGACTATATTGTTGTTAAATCATTTAATTCAAAAATTATAATTACAGCGCAGGAGTAACTAAAAATTATTTGTCTATTTCAATCATCATTTCAGAAAGTTAGTTAATTCGATTGTTATCTAGATTTACTGTTGGATTGATATTTAATTAAAGTAGTTATTTATGTTTATCACTTATATTATCTTGTTCTGTAACTATTGGTTCAGATTATTGATTTAGAATAAGTTGGTTTACTTATTCATTATTTTGTAGTAGTATTGCATGTACTATTCTAGAATTTTTTGTAAACACTCCATTTACAATAGTTAAGTTCATGGGAGGTTTTGAAATTAATTCAATAGTTTCTATACACAAAGAAATAGTTTATTAATTACAACTTCGTTTAAATAATTCTTAATCTATTTATATTTTATCTTTTATATTAAAAATTGAAACAAGTCCAAGTGATATTTTTAATTGTTCTGTTTGTAGTTCTTATATCCATGGTTCTGTTTTCAATATATAATTTACCATTTCTTACAATTTTATTTGCTTTGGAATTACTACAAATTATTATTGGATTTATTACATCATATATATTATATTAGAATCTTCCTTTTTAATTTTATCGTTAAAATACCAAAATTTATTATTAACTAATTTATACTAATCGTTATACTAATCAGGCTATAATTATTTTGTATTATTGTTAATAATCGCATTTTCTATTATTTCGGCAATTATTGAATTCTTCACAAATATGCCATTAGCAACCATTAAATGTCTTCTAAGTATTTTTCTATCAAAATTTCTAAATATTATAACTTCTTCATATTAAAATTTTAATCCAAGTGTTAGGAAGTATTTGCTGCAAACTGTCAAATGCTCTTTTATCAATTCATCGCTTGTTAATACTATACCTATAGCAGATATCATTTAAGTCATAGTTAATTTACTTTAATACAAATATTTATATTTTTCAAGTATGTCGTCGATTATATCATTTAAATTTGTAATTGCATTACATATAACATAATCACTGAATATTTTGTTAATTTACAATTTATCTTATTAGTCTTAACGATTTTATTACTCTATTTTAAGTTTGTTAATAAATTAAGCGCCATCTTTACTTTTTTGTTATTTTAGTACTTGTTATACAGGTAATTAAGTTTATTACTGAACTTATTATTAAACTTACTATTATTATACAGGTTATTATACAGGTATTGGGACTTATACTTAATCTTATACCATCATATTTTTATGATTTTAATATTGATTTTATAGTGTTTAGAAATACTCTTTTTCCTTTTAAATTTTGGTTTATTCATTTTTGAGTATAATATCGTGCACCTTTGAGTTTTTGGTGAATATTCTATTGTAAGCAACAAATTTTAATTCTGTCTACTAATCTTCTATGGTTATTTCAACGTTTACTTGTTGAATGTATCTGCTTGGGAAGTTATCAATTTTTGTGTCAAAAAATGAAACGAACCCGTATTTGAAGAATCCATCAGGTTCTTATAACTCGTTCGCCAGTTCTGGATATTCCTCTAATAGTTAGTTTGCTAAATAAGCGAGATCTTGGTCCTTTGTTACGAAGTAGTCTTTCGCCAGTTCTTGCTTTAAGTCTCCTTGATCGAATTCGCTAATTGAGAAGTCGTCATTATTCGGGTCAATTTCGTAAGAAGTGATTGTTCTGAAGTATATTTGGACCTGGCTTTACATATTTAAAAGGGGCTCAAGTTTATTTTCGTTATCAGGAATGAAGCACTATTTAAACGTTTTTATCGTATTGTCTCTGAAGTTATACTTTATTTTTGAGCTTTTGTCTGTGCTGAAGAGTATTAGCTCGAGGAACTGTAGCATACTGGAGATTGAATTCTTCTTGGTTATTGTCTGATACAATTCATTTTTCAGTAGAACCAGAACTAAGAAATCGCCAGCTATGAAAAATGTTGCAGAAATACTGTAAGAAATTTCATTTTAAGCACTTTTTAGGAACTTAATGTATTTGTCACACATATTTGACATTTGCGGAGTGGAATAAATTAAACTATAATTGTGGTATTTAATGACCTAATTAATGTTACGGCAATTAATTTACATATTATGAAATTATAATTATAACATAAAATTTATCATACCTATCCTTTGTCTCTGACATCCTCTTTCCTTTCTAAACTAAGATCAATAAAACAATCCCATATACTCGCACGGTGTTATCTTTTATTGATAACTGTTTACTTTAGCTATATAAATATAATCACTCGGTAAACATTACTTATTCCTAAACAGCTGAGTGACTAGTTGTGGATGCATTTCTTTACTTTTTCACTGACTGTGGCATTTTTACATAAGCTTAATACAGATTAATAAAATTCAAATCGCAAGATTAATCATACTTACTTGCAAATGAATTATTAGGGCATTGAACCATATCTCTTAACACTACTGTTGGTATGTCATCATCACTAAGATTATTAATTTACTCATTAATAACACACATAGTACTTCCCATTTATGAAGTGGTAAATTGCTATATATTACTGACCTAACAAGAGACATCATTATATAAGTGTAGAATTAATTATTAATGTTCAGAATTACTTATTTAGTAATATAATAATAACATGACTCACTCAACAGCAACAATCCAACAATACATCTAAACGCAATATATAAATATATACTAGTTATTTTACCATATCCAAGTAAAAATAATATATATTTTAATAATTCTTGTGGTTAGTGATTCTCCAGTTAATTAAAATGGTTTTCATCTTTTTTCCAATCTAAGTGATTCTGCTCCCTCATTTATGTAACAGCTTTAATGTATTTACTATATGTGATTTAACATCTTTTTAAATATTAAGTAACTATTTTACTTTATTTTATGGTATGAAATGTACACATATATACATAATATTAATAATATTACGTATGTGTGTAGTGGTTTAATTAGTTTTTTACTATGGTTTTAAAAGACATTTAAGATCTTTTTTGTAGAATGTATGTTTTTACATTAATTGTACATTTAAATCAGATTTTTCTTTATCTTATTGTATTTTTAATATTTTGATATTACTTTAAAATATTTTGAGACTTTTGTTTTTGGATAAGATTATATTGCTCTTTTTAATAGCAAATTCATTTTAATTCATATTTCAGTATTATATATTTTCTTTTTGTCATTCATTTATTTTGATTATAATTTAATGTGTGTTTTCTTTTTTTTATTTGTTATATTTGCATTATCCGTATTCATCGGATTATGTGTTGGTGAGTCATGTTATTTTTTCAGTCCTCGCTACACTCAGAAGAATTATCTCTTCTGAGTGGATCGAGTTGTTCGGGATCAATGTGGATGTTAATGATGTCCTCAATATTGCGTACTTCATCAGAAATTTCATCAGTGTTTAAATTATCTTAGCAAGTATCCTTGCTAGAGACTGCTGAAATATCTTCTTTTTCGGCGTGTTGTGCTTCTCCAGGTTTCTTCTTCTTCGGTTTTGCTTTTCTAAAGACAGGTTGTACTTTGAGTTTCGATTGGATGTTCAAATGTTGCAACTCAAGGTAGTTCTTTACCTCCTCCTCATACATTCTGGATTTCTCTACTTCCATTTTTATGACATTGTAGGCAATATCCTTATACAATTTCTGCATATCGCAATATTTTTTCATTTACTCAATATGTCTTAGGATACATTTAGAGTTGTGGTGATACTACAATTGGGATAATGTCTCCATAACCAAGTTTTTTGTATTTATTAATTTTTTGGTTATATGCTTTCTGAGTGTCAATGGCAATGGTAACATCAAAATGTTGAGAATCTAGTTCTGTCACTATGTCGGGCCTGCTATTGCTATTATCTAGGCCCAGCTCTCTTGCAGTTACTGCAGCTTTTGGCTTGTACTTCTTGTAAATAAGGTGTACAATTCTGTTGACAATATCATCATGGCTGGTCATGTGTTTGGAATATTTAGTGAACTATTTAAAATTAAAAAATCTAAAAAATATACATTCATCATTACATTATGTAAGTTAAATGACATGTAAATTAGTTGAATTTTGATATTTCAAATCTCTGTATACTACCAATATATTAAATATTTATTGAATTAGTAAGGGTTGAGAAGGTAACAGATTGCAAATACTTGATTTTTATCATTAACATCATATTATGATATAACTTTCTCAGATTATTACATAACCTCGCTCTCAAGAGCATTTTCACTTAAAAAAGTATTACCTTCATTTCAACCCCCTTGTAATTGATCTAACCCTATTATATAAAATATAATGAATTTATTTGTCAGGATGTAAATTGAAATAATTTAATCAAACATTTCACTCCTTTGAAAAGTGCCATTCGTCGTTGATTTCTAGAATTTATTTGAGTTCATTACTTAAGTTTATTTCTCCGGTCCCTTTAATTAATTTGAACGAACTCAAAAGTGAAACGTTTTCTTCGTTTTTAACGCGAATATTCTTCAAATTGTTCGAGTCGAGGAGCTCAGCCGTTTATTCAGCGCTGAAATTGAGAGCATTTTCGAGGACTTTGCTCACCGTTAAGATACTTGCTGTGTTCTCAGCGTTGAATTCGAACAGAAAGTGAAGTAGTTTGAGCGCTTTCGCGTTCTGAACGCCTATTAGCTCCAACTAACTGCTTTGAATCGTGTTCGTCTTGGTAATAAATAATGATAGTATAGTTGTTGTATTAGTGCGTTATTAATCCCAATTTAGTGTTTTGAACTGCGGCTGGTTTTTCTGCTTCAAAACCATGCCGTTGTACGCGGTGTACTCCCCCTCAACTGTTTTGAATATTTCGGTGTTAACTCCTTGTTCATTCAAGAATGTGGTGATCAGCTTCCTATCCGGCTTTTGCTTGTGCACGTCCTGAACTAGTGTGAATATCGTGTTGGGCATCGTGACCCCGAAGTCGAAATACGTTTTTAAGGGCTGCGCCTAGTCGAATTTGAAATACTCCGTTTTGACGAAAATTGACTTCAAGAAATTTATTTGAGTATCATTTTAGTTTTCAGGCTCGGAGCTTATGGAAACAGCCGAGGAAACGATTGACACCGTTTCTTTCTCGTTTTCTTGAATTTAATCTTATTCAATTTGATCTTATTGAATGTAAATTTGTTATTCTTGATTTTCAGTTTGTTTCTGATTAGCATTTTCGTGTTCTGGATTCTTTTATTCTTCTTTTTAACTTATTTGATCCTATTATTGCTCATTTTGTGGTTGTTCTGGAATTATTTAATCCACTTTTTGTTTATTTTCATTTTACGCTTCTTTTTATTCCTTATTTTACATTTCTTATTCATTCTGGAGCTATTCTTGTTTTTCCCGTTCTTTCTGTTCTTTGAGTAATTTATTGTTGATTTCGGCCTTAATATTTGATTGTCGTTCAAACTCCGTCGTTGGGTTGCTAAATCTTGCCATATATTTGAGCTTTTTCCCTGTTTAAGGTTCTTTTTGCTCTCCTCTTTGCTTCCGTTCTTCTTCCATTTCGGCCATAAGTTTTGCGTTTTGTATTTTGCGCTCTTCCATTAATAATTATGTTTTCAGTTACATCTGCTTTATTTGCTCGTCTTCGGTTAATGTTGGGTCTAATTTGGCTTTGAGTTTTTATCTCTTGGTTCTTTCATTTACTTTGATGTTGCTTTGCATTTGATCGGTTTTTTGGGGTTCAGTGTGTTAACTATTTTGGTTTTCACTTTTTTCTTCTTATTTATTGTTGTCTTGCTCTTGCTTTTGCTGCTCGAAGACTAACTCTTACTAAAGCACAAAATTTGACACTACCTGCAGGATCTTGTTCGACGTAAGCAGCTAAAAATTAACATATATAGAGCTAGGATATTTTACTAGCTTCTACAGCAACACAAGCTTTTCAGGACTTTAATCAACAAAGCATTTCACGAAAATATCAAACGTTTTGTTTCTAAAGTGAAACTTAAGGTGGCTATCCACACTAAAAGTGCGAACCAGAATTTCTAAGAGCTCCAGCATCTAGGCAGTCCCGGCCTTGCTCTTAGTTATCACTTGTTGATCCTCATTTTTAAACAATATCATAATTAAATTAGACTCAGATGTTATAAATGTTGCTGAAATATTGTATTGTATTTCAAGTTTCGATTTAACCATAAATTAATTTAGCACATCATGCACTTTAATCATTTATGAAGTGGATAAATATATAATTTCTGATATTTTTCTATTATATGTTTGATAATTCAATAGCATATTAAATGACTCACTTAACTGTAACCTTATCTGAATTAATTATTTTGGGTGAGAACCAATGCATAGGACCTCACCTGATCTTGGATACAAGTATAATACTGAATTTTAGTAGTGTCTTTGATTATTTTAGCTAGAACTATTCATTCATTTGCACTTTAATATTTATAATTATGAAGTAATTGATCTATTATGTATTAACATATGAACAATAACCTTTACAATTCGTCATTGTAAAGGTAAAGTCACATGAAAATAATTTTTAAAATAATTGAGATGGAGGGAAATGAAAATAATAATGTGAGTAAGGATTGATATCTGCGACAGAATTATAATTTTTTAGTTTTTATTCAACTTTAAAATTTATCCATTTCTATCATTTATTTTTGTGTTCTAACTATTACACAAACAATTTGATTATTCTTATAATTGATTCAATCTGTTGAGCCTAGTTATAATTATATCCAATTCATTTTAGCTTATCTACATGTTACATTAATGATCAACATCAAAAAATACAAAATTCTTAACAAGTTTTTGAAGTATATATTTATTACCATAATATTATATTTATATAGAGGCGAAATTGAATCTTGGCCACCACCTACCTTGAAGTGAGATTGTAGATAGACTCTATTTGATAGGGGGAAATAAGCTGCAACATTAAAACATTTATATTTTATTTTAATGTTATATTACCTACTCCTCTTAAAATTTCTTTTTAACATGACATATTTATATCATTTATACTGACTACATCTGAAGGCATAGACTCCCGTGAGATTATATTATTTAATTAGGTGCATATAAAAGAAATATAATATTTAGAATTAATTTAATATTTTCGTTAACTTCAATTAAATTACATGTGGTATGAGATCACTCAAATATATGAATTCTGACCTAAAGGAGGGAATTCATAAGACTTCAAGTCTTCAGCTATTGCCGTTTAAAACGATATACGAATTTGATGTATTTTAGAATTTTTGACAAGAGTAGAGTGGAAGAAATATAAAATTGTGAAAAAATATACATTAAAGCTATCAGGAAGATGTATAATATCAAAAATATTCTAACTACAATTTCACTTCAAGGAAGGGGGTGACGTTTTTAAATCCGTTCGCTAAAACAAAAAAGACGGCACGGTTATACAAGTATACTAGAAATTGGTAATTTCTTTCAAAATTAATAATTCAAGTTTCTTGTGTTACTAATATTATATAAGAACAAAAGTAATTATATTTCCTATTTTTAATTGATCGTCGTATTTTTAATAGTCTTAAATATGTAATATTTAGTATTATTTAGTAACGTAAAATAATTGAAATAGGTACTAATATTTGAAATTATCGAAAGCATAAATTGTATATTTGGTTATGCGGTTAGTAGTTTTGCATAACTTCAAATGTTTTATATAATTCAATCTTGTTATATTAATTTCAATAAAAATATCTCAAATAAAAGTGTAGTGATTGAGCTAATTTAATTTTTAATTTAGCTAGTGTTCTCTTTAAATTAACGAAGCCGCTTATCACTTGAACCTGGATCTCAAGTTTAATATCGATTTTATTTGTTTCTATTTTACAACGTTATTGATACCCTTGTAAATTTAATGCTTAAAATTATAGAATATGAATAATATAAGGAATTATTCATGCTAGATATTAGTTAAATTGCTGAAAGTACAAACTTTAATATTTTTCATAGTTTTCAAATTCTGGAAACTAAAATTACAACATTTGAATTGGGATTAATAAATATTTTAAAGTTATAAAATTTTTATGGTGCTCGATTTAAGTAATGAGTGCGATTTTATTAAACTATTAATTCAATATTATTTAGTCATTACATAAAAAAATTTATTTCAAATTCATTTAAGAAGTGAAAATGTTAAATTAATTTTCGTCGCACATATTTGCTCATATATAACATATTATAAAATAAATGCTCCTTGCTGATTATTTATAAAAATATTGTCATGTATTAAACTTAATAATAGCTTATCACATGAAATAACTCCATAATATTAATTGTTTATATTTATACTTATTATATATCATCACCTTGAGTAATAGTATAATATGATTGAATAAATATCATACAATGAAATTTATAGCATTTAACTCCATATTCTTCTGTGTTGTAAGCTCCTGTCTTCTATTTACTTTCTGGAATTTATAGTTTATACTTGAATTGTATTTACTATTGTATTTATGTTATAAATGATAACATTGTTATCAGCTAGATCTAATTCATTCACTGACTAAGTTACGTTCAGAAACATCAAATAATATATTACTAGCTAACGAGACACAAACCTAAATAAGTGAGATTATCTCATAGTGAGATACTCTATATATATAAGTGAGATAATCATAAGTGAGATAATCAACTAATTTTGTGTTTGCGTTTAAGTATGTTATGTTATGATAATATAATGTCATATTATTCTTTGCTAGAACAGTTAATCAAGAACAGTTAGGTTTAAATATACATAATTCATAAATGTAGTGCAATTTAATAAAATTCCAAAATACATTAACTTTACATAAACAATCATTGAAGATTTATTAATAGAATATTAAAATGCCACTTCAAATGACATTAATTATTTCAATTTTGAATGGGATACTTCCAGTAACATTTTACGTCTTGGTAGGTTATTTCTTGGCGCATGCAAATGTTTTTCCAAGGGATAAATACCAGGTTTTGTTGACACTAACTTTTAATGTTTTCTTCCCAATTTCAACTGTTTATTCATTAGGGAGGAAGGAGATTTTATCCGAGGACTTTCTGATAATTATTTCATATTATGCGGCTTCGTTATCAACAATGTTGATCTGTGGCTTAATTACTCCAATTTTGTTTAAGCAAAAGCGTAGATTTGGTTTTGCTCTTTCCTGTTCATGTACCATGATGCAAAATTTAATAGTCACAGGTCTTCCAATCGCTCAGGGCTTTTATGATCCAGCTGAGGCTGAAAAGTATGCGTTCATAACAATGTTTGCACAACTGACTTCAACGATTCCAATTTGCTTCTTTTTATTCGAGTATGCAAAGTTACGTGAGTAATCTGAGCCTAGTTTCAAGATCGTTTGCTAAATAGTTCTCAAGTCGATTTGGAACACTTTAAAGAATCCGATGATCAACTCAATATTCTTGGCGTTGATTTATAACGTGGTTAAGTCAAAATATGTTCCATAATTAGCGCAGCTTCCAACTTACATTGAACCCTTCTTTAACTCTTGTAGAGCACTCGTGAGCGTTTTTGGGGTCGTTTCAATCGGGGTTTTCAGCCAAAACGAGGTGCACAAGATAATAATAAAAGTTTCAAAACCGGACAACAAAACTAACTCAGGTTTAAATATGATCGTATTTCTAGTTATTAGGCATGTTATATTTCCAGTTATCTAAATTGGGTTTATGAAGCTATTCGACTTGCCAGAATAAATAACGAAAGTAAACTCAGCGTTCTCAACATGCAACACAGCTTTGCAGGCATTTGGATTGGCCGATGCGTATGAATTCGAGCCAACAGTAGCAGGAATGATGGTGTTGATTGGAATGATAGTTGAAGTTGGCGCTACACCATTGCTGGGTATGCTCACAAGTGTTATTTATACTAGAAAAACAGCTTTAGATGAGTGATTGCAAATAGTATAATCTCTGATTTTTTGTTTTATGAAACATTATATAATATATATCATTATTAGTTCATATGCAGTGACATTATTAATGCTCCCATAACTTTTCTATTTTATTATTTATTTTATACAATCGTATATGTTTGGAATATATTTTAATATTAACCACTTCACTAACATAATTGATTAAAATTTCTTTTAACCAATAGCTAAACTTAAAATAAAGTTTGGCACTATTGGGAATATAAGACCAGCACTATTATTTTGTGTTATTTGTGTAAAATACTGCATCATAGTGAACATGTTTTAAATTACACCAAATTGTAAAATGATAATCTGGCTCCATAATAGTGGTATGGAAATAACTGTTAGAATCGGTATTTGTCATCGTTAGGCTGAGATTGGCGTGAAATAAATTTTATCCTCGCCATTTTAAGAATGAAACCGACAATTCATAATTCAAGAGCGGAATATCCACATGACCTGATAATTGGCTGCCTAATGCAAAAAATAATCAGTTGCCGTTTGAATCTTAATTTGACACAGATATTTCCTGGAATAAATCTATTTTAGCTCAAAATTATCTTCAATTAGCACAGAATTATAAAAGCAAGATAACTTTATGAATCACGTCCAACGGATTGATTTATTTGTGCGTTAAACGTTATATAAGCATCAACGGCTAACCATAAATTTGTATAGACACTGAACCAACATTGCTCTTGATTTATATCTCGAACAGATTCACTCGTTGTTGTAACTACCTGAATAATGGTACTGGAGATTCTGAATTATCACAAAACAAGTACAAATCATAAATTAAGCTGTGGTTTAGGCTAAGAAGCATTAAAAATCTAATCGTTATGAACACTGTTTAGAACTAAGATTTTGGGATAATTGCTTCAAAATTGAAGATTTATAAGAGTCTGTTTTAGAACAATTAGTTTTTTATTGTTCGTTATAAATCAAGCTTACATTTACAACCAGGGCTGATGATGAGCTGTGTGTATACTTTTCCACGAAGGCATTTATATTTTTGAAGTTAGTTAATCTGATTGAAATATTAACCTTCTGTTAAGCAATTTTAATATTATTGAGATTCATGAGTTGAATTTCAAAATCGATACGATATTCTAATCATTAATCCTTAGTGTTACCAATTAATTGCAAGGTTGTGGTTGATTACAACTTTAACTTCTAATTTTTATTTGTCTGAGAAATAAAATATTGATTTTAACGCTCCCATAAATTGTTAATTTGACATCAGATACTGATGCGTCTTATCTTGGTATAGTCTTTGTTCTTATTTATTTAGTCCAGTAATGCCCACTATATAAATATAATTTGATCAATTTTACAAATAAATAAATTACATTTTGTTGGACTATCTTTAATTATATTAGCTGTGCACAAGGGAATGATATTTATAATGGTTGAAATATAAGTTATGAAAAAATATTATTTCCACCTCACATTTTCAGATTAATATTATGTGATTATAACAAGGTTTAGAGGCTAAAATGTATATTTTAATTTAAAAATTTACTCTAAGCGTTTTGAAACGATTAAAACACAATATGTTATTAGGATTTATAGTTTGATAAATATTTTTTGTTAGTTACAAATTAGTGAACAATGAGGCCAATGAGCTAACGTATAATTCTAAAATTCCAGAATTTTTTAGTTACATGATCTAAAATGTTATTAACAGTACTTAGAAAAATATATCTAAAACTTTTATTATTTTTAAATCAAGAACGTTCAATTTAGAATAGCTACAATATATAGATCGGATAAGCTGAGCTATGATTCGAACGATTGACGAAGATTACTTCACAGATGACGATATAAGAGAATTCCCTGGACGTGATTTAAAACATATGATTTTTGATTTCATGTGTTCACTTTTAATGAATAAATTATGATTTAGAACTTCTGGTATTGGAATGAGGAAAATGTGCTGTCTGACCAAAATAATAGAAATATAATAGCTTAAGATCACACAGCTCTTGTAGCTCAAAATTGTTGAAAATAATATTTGGAGTGAAGGTGGAAATTAAATCATTTTTTCTATTACATTACTCTATAACATACATTAATATAGAATAGAAAGTTTTGTTTATATCTCCATCACTCTAAATAACAATGTAATAATATTAGTTCAGTCATCCGAAAACAAATAGAAACTTTTAGTTGAGCAAAATGATCAATTCAGTAGGTCTGTAGGGACCTGACGAGTTCTATCTCACATCCTTTGATTATTACACATATATTTATTGTAAACATTAAAAATGATATAAATACTCACAAATCATTGCTTTATACAACCCAATTAAACAAAAATTGAAATCGCGCAAAAAGCTTTAACGCATTTAGTTCCATATTTTAACGATTTAGAACTTGAAGATGTTATTTAGCTCTTGGACTGTACTGTATAACAAATTGAGCAGTTTAGAATTCTTCCCGAACACTTGGGTGCCTTCCTATGTGTTTATTCTTACAAAATTCAATCAGAAGCCCCGAAGAAAATAGACATAATGTTCCACAAGTACCTGGTTCAGCTCTTCGCCGTCAGCGAGAGCAAACCAGTTGCTGTGTATGCGCTAAGAATACTTGCGCACATTTGCGATCATTCGACTTACCAATTCGTAAAAGAGAACTTGAATCCATTTTTGTTAAAACTGGGCGAGAACGAAGGAGTTGATCTGGAAACGCTCGTCGTGAGACTGAGCAAGTACAAACTGAGCAGGTTGTTCGGGAACTCGAACGCGATGAGAGAACTCGTTAAACAACTGGTTGGTGGAAAGTGAATGGGCTATAACTAAATCTGGAAATTATTTAATTTATATAATATTTCGGCAAATAGAAATATGTAATTTAATAATCGACTTTGTATGAACATCTATTACTTTATACATATATTTATTCAAATAATTGTAAAAATATAAATACTCACTTTTACTGTCTTCTGAAATTAATTACATACATCATTATGTTGTGCTTGAAATAGTCTGTGTTTTCAACCTAGCACAAAAACTGCTACACGACAGCCGCTGGCTTTTAGTCCTCCATTTAGCTACTCAGCTGCCTCAAAAGCAGTTTGTCTTCGACGGTGAGTAGTCTGCTGTATCTCAATTTTTAGAAAGATTGAATGTAATAGTCTTGGACCTGCTTGCGGGTTTTACCTTCCAGGCTACTGGCCACACAATTCCAAAATGCGGCTTTGTTGTTAGCCAGCAAGTGATTATCTACTTCTTCGCATAAATCAGAGTTGCTGATGTTATCATACTCACGCTGAGTCAATGTTCTTAGAGCATTTTTCAAGGCAGCCGCAAAAATTTCTTTTTGTTGATCTGATTTGTAAGACTTTTAGCGATCTACGCTCTTTCTAAATCTTTGTTCTGCGTCTGAACTCATCAAGGAACTCATTTCGCCTTATTTCTTGAATAAATATTTGTTAACTATGTTATTTACAAAATATCGTTGTAAAATTTATGTCGATGCGCTTGGTATCAACTAAGATAATAGTAACCAGAATAGTTTGTACTAAGTGTTGTGCAATTCCATTATCATATGTATTACAGATTCATTATCATTAATTTAATAGTTTAAGTGTCGCATTATATGTACTGAGTAACTTAAAAATATCTAATCATAAGCATGTGGCTTTGTATCTTTCATTGTAAGAAGTGAAAATTTTTGCATTATAACAAAAATTGCGGTACTTTTAAACGAAATTACAATGTTTCTACTGTTACAATATATATTTTGATATATATACAGCTTTAGGTACATCTGTAAATATATTGTTAACACATCTGATTTAATAAATATCATCTAGAAATATAAATCAATGTAAACATGAAATTTGATATTAACATTAATATGACATATTGATATTTAATTAAGTGTAAATACATGTTTTAAATTATACATCATAATATAATTTATAATTTATATACATATTCTAGATAAATTATTTATGATTTTAAACATCTAACAAAATTTTTAAAAATTATATAGAGGGGAAAATCCAAGGTCGCCACCTTATATCTGAAGGTGAAAATATAGTTAAACTTACTTTGAAAGAAGGAATCTTCCCAACAGATAAGAGGAATTTATTCTATAATATTTTTATATTACCACTCTACTCCAGTCCAAAATACTAAAATGCACTAAATTTAGTATCTTTTATACCGGCTGTAGTTAAAGAAATCGACTCTCATTAACATTCAGTGTATGATAAGGTGCCAACAACGTAAATGTAAAGTTACAACGGAATTTTATATTTTCACATTATTCAAATACTCAAAGTTTATTATTGTTGACTGTGCTTCACTGAAATAATTAATTTCAATTGTAAGGGCTGGAGTGAAATGAGTACATGTTACTAATGATATATAGTTTTGAGATTCCAGCAGCTCTCGTTATGGTAGTTAAAATACTAAAATGTAATTAACTTTGATTATTGCAGTTAAACCTTCTAGCCCGGAACACTTTTGATAATTTAAATATGTTAACTTATGTACTCCTAATTGTCACTTACATTCATTCAGGTTCGCTCTGATACTTTTCCTAAATTAGAGTCATTTCGTGATTCACTAAAATATACAAATCTGCATTTCCATAATTTCAATATTTTGGGAATCGTATCAGAGGCCACCAGTATAACTACCATGTATAGTTAGGGGTACATAAAGCAATATAATCACACAGTATAAGGAGTTCTGCCTAGACGGTTTAGTTGTGATAATTATGCTTTCACTAATTTTAGTATTTTGAGCACTATTATACAAGCTAACTGATTAACATTATATTTTGGTATTAGTATTTAGTACTTATACTAATCCCTCCTTTAAGTCCGAAATTTAATATTTGAGTGATCTCCAATATATTGTAATTTAATTGAAGTTAATGAAAATATGAAATAAATTTAGAATGCTATATTTCTTTAATTAGCACCATATAATACGTTTTAATTTCGCGGGAGTCCATGCCTTCTGATGTAGTCAGTTTAAATGATAAAAATATGTAGTAATTTTAATATTTTTTAAGAGAAGTAGAGTGGTAATATAATATTAAAATAAAATATAAATGTTTTTATGTGCCAGCGTATTTCCCCCTATCAAATATAGACCAACTCTAATTTCACTTCGTATATATGCCTGGCGACCTTGGATTTTCCCCTCTATAACATGTCATCAAATGTAATTTCAAAAATAACTTAGAATTTAATAAGGCCAGTTAACATTTATATATCGGCTCACTCTTTTGGCACTCAAATTTATTATTAGTTACTATTAGTATTCATATTTTAGTATAACATTTTTTCTGATTTTTGATCAGCACAAGAAGGAGAAACGTAAAATATGAATGATGTCATTATTCCCCAAATTATTTTCAATTTAACTTCAAAAATGTCGATTTTAAAATACTGAAAAGTCGAATTTACCATTAAATAGTAGACTTAATAACAAAAGAAAAAATTAACCATACAATAATTAACCCAAACAACTCTTTTAAAGATTAATTGAAAAATAACATTAATAAAAACAATCTATTCACTCTTAAATTCATTTTGAGTTCCCGATTATTTCCCTCAGTTTCTTCAAATCCGCTTGTTCCTCTTCGTTCTGTCCCGTTTTAAGTCCAAAATCAAAATTTTGAGCGTCGTTTTCGGTTAAAAACGCGAAAAGGAACTCGTTTTTAACGGAAATTGAGATCATTTTCTGCTCAATAAGAATTTCCCTCGTTTCATCCGCGTTAATTTTGAGCGCGTTCCTGAGCACTTTCGCTATCTCGAATATTTTCGCGAACGGAGCCCTTGAATTTTTGGTCTCAAACACCAAATTTAACACTTCAAGGGCTTAGTTTGGAAGTTTGGGCACTTGTTTTGGCTGAATTGAGGCCGCTGAAATTGAGCCGAGACTTTCACTGTCAGAAATTGAAACTACATCTGGCTCAGCTGTTTTTGACTAAATTAGATGATTTTAAGTTATGATTTGTTAATTCTAGGCTTATTCAGTTTAAATAAGTATATTGCTTGCCTTATTGATGTGCTCTTCAATAGGAGTTTATTGATTGATTTTGCGTTGTTCTTATTTTCGCATTTCTGTCGCTAATATAATTTGGCTTGTTGGATAATTTCCAATAATTTTAGCAACTCGAGAATTTTTAGCGTATATACCGTTAACAGTCATATATTTATTTTTACCCAGCTCAATTAATTCTAAACATGAATTTATATACTTTTAGTTGCATGCAATCACAAATAACTTAGATTATCTATCATCTAATATATCATATATGTTAAGTAACGCGAGCAACCCAACGTAATCCATTTTCATAAGATGGTCAAATTAATTGCTTGTATATTCGTTCTTTAAAATATCCTTTACTATCTACGATAGATGTAGTTATGTTGGTAGTATTTAAAAGTGTTATTCTATTTTTCGCATCATACTAACGACTTCCTATTCAACACTTTGATCAGCGATATTTTTGCTATTTATATACCATGGTACATCCAAATTTGTTAAGTTTTATATTTCTTTTTCATTAACTTTTTAGCTTGTTGTTTCAGCTACCTTAGTAATCTCCTTTTATATCTGAGGTTAAATATTTTGGGTCTTATTTTCTTAACCTTGGTTACTAATACTTTAGTTCAGCAATATTACTTTATTGAGTTTATTTATAATTTCATTTTTACTTGGTGAAACTAGTTAGCTACTTAAAAGTAACGCAATGCTCTGAGAAATTCTAGAATTTTTAACATATATACCGTTTACCACAGTTATATTTTACCTTTTAACCAAAATCAATTCAAATTTTGGACTAATTAATTATTATTTACACGCTGTCACAAATAGCTCTTTATTATCTAAAACGCTTTAGATATTATATTACAAGAGCAAGCCTACATAATTAAGTTATTAAAGAGCACTGAGTTTTTGTGTGTAAGGATCTTTATTTAAAATATTATCGATTATCATTGATAGATGTGGTTATTCAGGAAGTATTTAAAAATGTTACCTAATTTATTCCATCATAACTACCACTTCTTATTCTATGAGTTGATCTGTAATGTTATTGCCGTTAATATACCATGGTCGATTTGATTTTTCTATTATATTTTCTGTTTCATTTACTATTTAGTTATTCGTTTCACTTATTGTTTCGTTAACAGTTTATTCGGATTTATTGTTTTGAACTTCTTATTAACTGGTTTTTAAATTATTATTAGTTGTTTGATTACTGTTTGATATTACTTATTACTCTAATTTTTACTCTATAACTTGCTCTCTTTTATATTCAAGTTACTATTTTAACAGCATTTAAATGAATTCTCTGTCCTCAGTATTTCGTAGTTGCATTTACAATTCTTCATATATTAACTGTGTGATTAGTGAGTTCTTAATAAAAACGCCGTTAACAACTCGGGATGTGAGAACTTTTGTTCCAGATTAAATGTACACGTTCTGAATATTCGGGGCGATACTCCGTCTAAAATAGCTGATTCTAAAGCTTTCCATGTTAATTTGAGCGCCTTAACTGAGATCATACTGAGTAAGAAGCCCAAGTTCGGTTTTTATTTTATCAATTGGTAGTTATGAGAGATGTGGTTAAGCTCTTTAAATTGTTTTGATTAAATAATCTAGATTTTACTGAGGCACTATTATGAAATTGTCCTAAATGCCTTGCATCATGTTCTGTATTGATTATTAAATATCAGTATTCAAATTATAAACCTATTTCCAGTTTATGTACCATTGTGCGAGTTCCTTAATATTTGTGTTGTTAATGCTACTATTATCATTCAATGTAATTGGCTAACTATGCACTGGCTCTTTAATTTTGTAGGCATCTTTCAAATAATTGTCTAATAGAGAATTTTTCATGTACACTCCATTTATTATGTTAATTGGTTTAGATAAAAAATAAACTTTGTGAATTTATAGACAAATTTGATGCTATTAACAATAAGTTATAAATTAATTATTATTAACACCTGCTTTCTCTCCAAATCTTTCTATCTATACAAGCCCTATTTTTGCCATTTACTAACCAAATTACATTTACTTTATATTATTGAAATTTTTATAATAAATGTCTTCAATGATCGCTTACAAATCACGTTATCGAGGAAACATTGCAAAGTTGTTTTCTATAATACTCATCATCTTACTAATTGCTTCTATAGTTGCATTGTCTATATTCATCTTGTGGTTAATGTACCATAGCAATTACTTTGAATTATTTATTACACTTTCTTTATTTATGTTACTATATAATAATGAGTTAGAGGCCGAATTTTAAGTTAAAATACTTGAATGTTCTTAAAAGATTGCCGATTATTCTAATTTATCATGTATACTACACTATTAACTTATGTTTGATTGTATTTATTCTGTATATTATTCAGGAAGTTATTTACTCGCTTATTCTATTAAGTTATTGTCAATATTTACTTTTTTATCAGTTTTATTAGCATTATTAACCATTTACGATTCTTCTATTTTGCACTTACTGTTTATGTTGTTTTACTAAGTGGTGATATCAGGACTAACAGATTCTTAGTTTTGAACAACATTATTTGTTTCATTTTATATTTGGATTTATTTAAACATTTATTAAGTAAGATTTCTATTCGTATTTTTGTTGATTTCAATGTCTGTTCTTACTTATTTCATTCTTTGTTAATGATCTTGAATTAATTTTAAGATTTTCGATTCTTTTATGTATATTCCATTTATAACTTCGAACGAATATAAATGGTCTGGCATTTTAATTAATTTAGGTTCAATCCAGTTGTTTCTGAAGCATTTTCGGGTAAAATTAGGATCAACTTTTACGATTTTGCGAAGATTGGGGATATCCATAATTCCTAGGTCTTCTTTGAATTTTTCAAGTTCTTTGTTCCATTTAATATCTTATCCGTATTTAATTTAATTAATGATAATTTCTATAATATCTATCTCTGGTGGAACTATCACAAATTTTTCGATTATTTGTGTCATCATTTCCTCCAATTTCTTTTCGTCTTCATCACCTTTCTTCATTTTTGGTTTCTCTTATTCTTTAATCTTTTCTAATTCGCATTAATGTAAATAGGATTTCATTTCTCCAGTTAATATGATTTCTTGCATTAGTCCGCCTCTTTTAAACACACGATTCAAGAGGTAAAATACTTTCGTGACCATTTTTCCCTCAATAATTCGCTGAACGGCGACTCGCTCCAAAAGATTTTTTGGGAACTCCACTAACTCTTCAAGCAAATTAGTTGAGCCAATTATTTCGTGAAATTCGTTGTCGTTGATTGTGATCCAACTTGGGCGATGATCTAAGATAACATTTATTATGTGCTCAAGGTTCTGGGGCGTGGTCACAAAATAACGGTGGTTGAGACACTTTAAAATACATTCATCAGATGGGTGATCGCCTGGAACAAGGAACTTCTCCCCAATGCAATTTAATTAGTTTAATTGTTCAGTTTTTGACAACAAAAGTGAAGAAACATATATGATCTGCTCTTAAGATATGATCTCGAAGTCAATATACACAGATGTCGCGCAATTCAATAAATCATGCAGAAATTTCAGCTTCTACATTGAAATTTCTTAAAAACACTATACAAATAACCCAAAAGTACCGTTTCTAAAGTTAAATTTGATGTTATGGCTTCCATTTAAACAAAACGATATCATTTCTATTAAATTGTACATTTACTCTAAATTTTACGATTTCTCAGTAAATACCTGTTCCTATTCATTAGAGAATAATATCAGAATGGGTTTTTCATTTGCTATTAAATACGTAGCAGATACGTTATATTGAATTTCTTTAGTAGATTTCTTAAGAAATGTGCATACACTTTCAAATTATTAGTTCATTTATGGTGTGGTGTTATTATAATATATACTAATTCTATCAAAATTACTCAGTGAACTGTTACAAATTGCAAGTATAATAGTGTAAAATTACAAACACAATATTTTGTGCTACTAACTTTGGATTTGTGGATTATATTGATTTATGAGATTAGTTGTCACTTATAATTATATTAATAATTCTAATAAGTAAATACTAGTTCTTTTATTCATTTTTACTATATATTCGTCCTGAATTGTTAGGTTGTCTGAGGAGGCTATTCAGAGTGACAATCCTAAAGGATGAGGTACAGTGGTGGGCCCTCGAAATGCTTTTTTGAATTAGGAAGAAGAATGAAGTTTATTATTTGAATCTTACTTATATCACTGCCCGGCTCAATAATGAGTGTGTTCTCCCTCCTCATCAATACACTCATTAACTCTATTTACTATTGATTTGTAAAGTGCTTCAATCACATCAAGGCCTGGTTGAGCCTTGGATAGCTGTGCTACAATAATTAACGTATATAACTCTGTATATACTTCAATAATAAGTTTCAACTTTACCTAACGTTGTATAATTTAACAATCAAGAAAATTGATTTCTCATTATGAAATGGAAGTGGAAGATCATAAGTAAAATAACTGTTGTTTTAGAGTAGCATCAATATATTATTTAATGCTGGGCCCGACTAACCCACTTGATTCCATTCTTCAAGAAACAAAAATGCATTCATTATTTGAATATTGAGAATGAAAGCGACTGTAACTACCTGAATTATAATTCTAATTAAGCGAAGTACCAATACTTCATCTTGAGCTCCCGGTTGAGATTGAAAGAAAAAGTCCTCCATTGTTTTTCGTGATTAAGAAATACCTAAAATCGTTCAGATTGACCCAGTTGAAGATGAACACCGAGGTCCTCTGCAGGTCCAGTGCTTGCGCTACTAGTTATAAATTACATATTGCGTCCGTATACCAATCATTGGATCCTCTTATTCTTTTCTCCAATCAGGCTTAACTACCATATATTTTCGAGATAAAATCTTTCATAAATTAGTTTTGTTGACTAAAACGTAGAAATTACACAGGGACATCTTAAACAAGTGATATAACTAGTTCAGATTGGTACAATATTTTATGAATTCATCCGTTGGACCCAGAAATGAAGAGAATACAAACGCTTCAGAACTGCCTAAGTTTGTTAAGTGAATTAGTTGACCTTCCCTAAACATCTTCTACCGCGTTTATTTTTGTCATTGCCGTCCTTTTATTGCATGTGGTAATTTCTATTTTTCCTTTTTGGAATATTAAATACCGACTTTGAATAGTCGATTATGGTCTAATACGATCGAAATCATATTTTTGGCCCTCTTGTGTTAATGAGTAGTTCATGAATAATCTCCAACTTGAGATTATTTATTGGAATTTGTCATCCGCATTAGAAGTGGCAAAATATTTTAATATATAATTACTCACATAGTAAACAAGAAAAAGCAATTCCACCTCCCATAACTGTATGATGTTGAGATTAGTTTGAGGTAACGTTATATGTAACTGAGTTTGGATTTGTGGATAGTCATGATTAATGAGATGAAGATGGAATGATTGAATTGAGCCTTAGTACTGATGATAAGGTTACAGTTAAGTGAGTCATTTTATATTCGTCCTGAATTGTGGTCTGAAAAGCGCAGTTCTTCACTTTCTTTTGAATTTATGCACAAATATTATTTATAACTAATTATTGAATCACTTTATGCAATACAAGAAATATTTATCGTTTATTTTGTCATAATTTCTTAATTCTCTCTCGTTGTTCATTGAAAATAACTATTTAAATACAAAAGGTTCACTCAGTTCACTCAATTTTCTTGAATCCGAAACAGAACGTTGAGTTCCACTCCAGCCCGAGAATTTCTGCCAGTTCTTTCAAACTTTTTCTTTCCGTTTTTTTAATTGAAATTTCAACTTTTTAATCTTCAATTAACAAATATTTTTGAAGAAAGTTGAACAAAAAAGAGTTTTTAACCGAAATTTAGTTAATTTTATTTTTGAGGAGAATGCTGTTTAGTGTTATAGAGGGGAAAATCCAAGGTCGCCACCTTATATCTGAAGGTGAAAATATAGTTAAACTTACTTTGAAAGAAGGAATCTTCCCAACAGATAAGAGGAATTTATTCTATAATATTTTTATATTACCACTCTACTCCAGTCCAAAATACTAAAATGCACTAAATTTAGTATCTTTTATACCGGCTGTAGTTATATACCAGGTTCTTCATAGTGGTGTTTAAATGCTGAATTTACACAAAGGGTTCAATGGCGTTGCGCGTTGTAAACACCAAATTAAGAATAAGAAGCGTTTATTATTCGATTTCGTCTTCGTTTAATTTATAGAAAGCTTTAATTTGCGTTTAAGACTCAATAATCTTTTTACTATTATTTTCTTTAAATGTGTCTGCTAACGAATTTGAACGGTTATTTTTTGTGGAATTAATATATGAATTAATATATTGGGAGTTACAAGACCTACTTCAATTATAAACTATTGATCTGCGAGATAAAATAAATTTATGTTATTTTTTAATATTTTAGTGACAAAAGAATCTAAATCAACGGATTCTATTACGCAATAATGTCCAAGTTACTTCACAGTTTATGAATATAGATTCTTATCATAATTCGCTTTTAATTCTTACTACTATTACCTATTTCAGACAATAATAATTTAGTTAGTTTTCTGTTAAATATTTTTCTGTATTGAGTATTTCATCAACGAGACTATTCAATTTTTGTTATGAATTCGTTATTATATATTTTGTAAAAAATTATCTAGAAATCTTGATTTACGTATTTCATATATCTGTCCACTAATTTTCTTGATTATTTTCACTTTATTATTCTAATGATTCTTATTCTTGATTAATTATATTCTTTTCTGTATTCAAATTATTTATGTAATTCACTATTCTTGAATCTTTTACAAATATACCATTAAATACTTGTTTTTACTACTTGTATTGATTAACATTGTAAGTAAATAGAATATACTCTAAATAAGGTTCAACTACTTTATTAGACATAGAGTTGTTTAATAATCTTTTATTAATATGAACAACTTCAGTTAGATCATTGAAAGTTAATAAACCTATTTCCTTAATTTATGTTTCAATTACTTAGTTTTTTAATTGAGGTTCAGCACAAAGTATACCGTTAATTGTTTCAGAAAAGTTATGCAATGTAGGTAAAACAACAAAATATTATTATATTAAAGTCATCATATCTATTATTTTATTAATATTTTAAACTAATGGTTTATTGTTTATGTACTAAGGAAACTATTATTGAGTAATATTTCTAGAATTCTAGTATTATTCAACGCAATTACTCTGTGTTTATTATAAACTTTTACTATTTTCTTTCTAGTCTAACTGTTGAAGTAAGAGAATTTATATATTTTGTTTATCTTATGAATTTTATGTTTGTTACATTTACTTCCTCAAACTTTATCCAATTAACTGAGTAATCCTGCTATTTTTAATAAATACTCCATTAATTAAACTAGTTAAAATGTTACCAGAGTTGCATTTTAATGAAATTTCTTCGGTTTAAAATGCTATTAGCCCTTATAGGCAAAATTTCTTTAACTGACCTACATCAATAGAAACATTTTGATTTAAATCATAAACGGATATCAATCCTATTTCTGATTTCACTTTATCTAATGTCAAAAGCTTTATCTCTGGATGTAATTAAGTTATTTCACTTATTAAATCTACAATATTTTAATAAGGTATGATTACAAATTATTATTAAATTGTTGCCAAAATTTCTTTTATTTACTTTTATATTATATCAGGTTAATTATTAAATATATCCCTATTTATACAGCAACTGTATAACTTTTATTATTCTTATATGCTATTTATATTATTGTTTAAATTAACTTTCTTGTACTAACTTACTAAATAATCTGTAATAAATGAATCTTTCACATATATTCCATTAATGATAGTAATTGTATCTGTTGGTAACTTTAATTTATGTATATTTTGATTTATTTTATGAGTGTAGCAGCTTTATTCAAATAAATTAATATCAATATGGGTTTTGTCATATAAAGTAAATAACGATAAAATGCCAATATGCTTCATCTATTATTTTACTGATAAAGTTAGTAACCATGGTCGAAAACTTATGATATCATCAATAATTTTTTATAAATTGTTTTATCTTGGTAAAATTACATATTATTTTTCAATTAAATTCATCATGTTGAGAACGTTGTTATATGTTATGCTATCCATTTAGGAACTGTTATTTATGTGCTACGAAACATTAGTATTATTAGATTGCATAGTATTATTCATTGAATTTTAGGACAAGTGACTAAAATCTGATTCAGGTTGTGTAATTTATTGATGTAAGTTTGAGTGTTCAAAAGATTATTTTTGAATAATTTCGTCAACTTTATTTTATTTCTCAATATACTGTTCATTTTATGTTAATATGGGTTTATTATTTATTTTAGTGTTGTTTAAAGCACTATTATCTTAATTTTTAGAAATTGCATCTTTAAAAACTTCATTTTCTTTTTAATATTCTGTTTATTAAAATTCAATCGTTTGTTCACAGTTATTCTCGCTTTCCTGTTTAACTTTTACTATTCTATGTTTTAAACATTAGTCTTCATTATCCCTTTGTATCTTTTAGTTAATGATTTGGTGGAGCGGGCTGTGTCTTATGAATATTCGGCTCATAATGCGAATGCGCTTTAAATGTGATTCAGAACCAATTGTTTTCTGAACTTAAATTATTTCTGAATATTCATTTCCAAATTCAATTGAAGACGAAACGAAGCCGATTTTATCATAAAATTCTGAATCGTTCAAAAGAATTAATTATGGATTCAAATTCAATATTTGAGAACAAAATGAATTCAAATCCAAACTATTAACGGAAATGAAATACTTCTACTGATCATAAGCAAATAGTCTCTCAAGTTATAAAGCCTGCTGAATATCCGATAAAATTATAATTTCTGATGTAATTAGAACAAAGTCGATGTACACACTATGCGGATGAGTAAATTATTACAAAATACTTTATGCACAATGGAGAAAAATATTAAATGTAGAGTTTCTGAAGTGAAACTTGAGTTTTGAATCTGGTTGAAGGTATAAGGAAATAATCTGCAAAAGCTCGTGCATTTGTTGAGGATTAGTGCCACTTTTCGTAATTATTTACTACTCACTATTTACAAATAGAATTACTATTAAACTGCTTTATGAAGTCATAAATGTTGCTGAAATTGTATGACAGACCTCTTCGGTGGATAATTCAAGAAACTAGCTCAACACTGAAGTTTACACATTCATTTGTAAAGTGAAGTGCGTAAAAACTACAACGTATAATTTATCTACACTAGCATAATATGCAAATCATTGTTCGCATCAATCTACAATTCAAATATCGTTATTTCTCACTAAAAAGTAGTATTTCTCATTAAAAAGTAGATTGAATTTATAACTATTTGAACAAAATAAATTCAATGAAGCATCACTGATTCATGCGATTAAGCTTCTTTATGATTCCTCTCCTTGTTCCAATCATATCAGCATATAGTTTATTCATTCTCATCCCTTCTGGCATGGCCATGAGCATCTTTTCGACGAGCTTATGAGTTGAGTGTGGATTTACAATTGTCTTCTTCCAGCTGTCAGCGAAGAAGTCACTTACGAATGTTTCAGGTTGGATGAATGTGGAAGTGGTTTTCTTGGTCATTGTCATAGGAGTTGAAACCCAGAATGGGCAAGCAGCAATAAAGCGAGCATTGAATGCGCGTGATTCTTCATTGATAGCACGCATAAGTGTAATTAAATAAGTCTTGGATGCGGCATAAACAGATAATAAAGGCATTGTGACAATACCTAAACCAGAAGCCATTTGCACAAAGAGACCAGACTTTTACTTTTTGAAAACAACGTTAATAGCTTGGGCTAAGTGAGTGGCTTGCATCACGTGTAAATTGATAATATTCTCGTTTTCTTCACGGGGTAAGTCAACAAGTGCCTCTGGAATCTTGTGGGTAATACCAGCACAGTTGAAGAATGCACCTAGTGGCTTCTCCATTTTGTTTACATATTCTATCAAAGAATTAGTTCCAGCATTGGTTGACAAGTCGGCTTCAAAAATTGAAACTGAAACTTTATATTCCTTGAGCTTTTCTTGAAGTTCTTCCAAAACCTTCTTGCTTCTAGCCACTAGTGTCAATTCAAAGCCGCGTTTAGCTAAATACTTGGCAAAAGCCATACCAATACCAGAGGAAGCTCCGGTAATAACGGCAGTCTTGTGCTATATAGTATTCAAATTACGTTTAGCTCTTCCCTTGAGAGATATCACCTTCATGACTATCAGTATTGACACTACGGTCAAGATGCATTTCATCATTTTGAAAGGAGTGAAATATTAGTATATATTAAATAACTTCAAAAAAATAATTTTTTCAACTTTCTACATCTTTGCTACGCATAATTCTATATAACGTTAGTTAATAATGTTAATTCAATAAATTTAACTAACTTAGGTTGTCTGAGAAAGATTCTAGAAGATGATATTGAGATTAGTTTGAGGTAACGTTATTGATCATTATTGTGTAACTAAGTTTTGATTTGTGGATTGTCATGATTTATGAGATGATGATGGAATGATTAAATTAAGCTTTAGTACTGATGATAATGTTACAGTTAAGTGAGTCATTTTATATTTAAATAATACTTGTGGTTGATAATTTCCCAGTAAATTAAAATGGTTTTTGTCTTTCATCTTTGTTTCCAATCTAAGTGATTCTGCTTCATAATCGATAAATATTTTGACTTTTATCAACAAATATAATACATATTTAAATCATTTTTTGTGATTTGTTAATTCATAATAAATTGAAACAAACAGTTTATAAGTTGATCACAACTTCTTTATTTCATCTTCAAGTGCACCACCTTGAAATAGTTCTGTTAATTCCAAAAAGTTTTCATGAGACAATTCTCCTTTGTTACCGTATTTAATCATTATTGCGGTAGCAGCCAAATATCTTTTCACAAAGTTAAAATTAACTTCTTACTTTAAAAGTTATTTAAGTTCATTCATATTCAACGTACCAGAAAAATCTTAATCAGCAGCATAAAATATTATTGAATTATAATCTTCTAGATCAGCGTTAAAGTATATATGCATGAAATTTAAAAATTATGATTCACTATGATAGATCTACAGGCTTATCTATATCTTAATTAATACAGTGACAAATTTTCAACACGTTTTTCTAAACATCTTCATTATTATCTATTGACTATATAAAATATTCTATTGCAAATGCTATATCTATTATATCTATTTTGCCAGTATTTTCTTCGTCTATACAAGTAAAGATTTCTGTTAAATCTAATATCGATCATCTGAAGTGGAATTAGAAAACTGAAAGTTTATAATGGATGATTAAAAGATTAAGTTTGTATTTATTTCCAATTATTAGATTAACTCCTAAAAGACAGCTATATTAAATATTTAGTTTATCACTCGATATGAAGAATTAAAAAATGTATAATATCAGAAAAATTACTATTATATAGACCTTCACTATTTGCGGCTTAATTTTTTAATGATGGCACTTCTTGTACCAATCATGTCCTTGTGAAGCTTTTTCATTCTTTTTCCTTCTGGCATGGCCATGAGCATCTTTTCGACGAGCTTATGAGTTGAGTGTGGATTTACAATTGTCTTCTTCCAGCTGTCAGCGAAGAAGTCACTTACGAATGTTTCAGGTTGGATGAATGTGGAAGTGGTTTTCTTGGTCATTGTCATAGGAGTTGAAACCCAGAATGGGCAAGCAGCAATAAAGCGAGCATTGAATGCGCGTGATTCTTCATTGATAGCACGCATAAGTGTAATTAAATAAGTCTTGGATGCGGCATAAACAGATAATAAAGGCATTGTGACAATACCTAAACCAGAAGCCATTTGCACAAAGAGACCAGACTTTTACTTTTTGAAAACAACGTTAATAGCTTGGGCTAAGTGAGTGGCTTGCATCACGTGTAAATTGATAATATTCTCGTTTTCTTCACGGGGTAAGTCAACAAGTGCCTCTGGAATCTTGTGGGTAATACCAGCACAGTTGAAGAATGCACCTAGTGGCTTCTCCATTTTGTTTACATATTCTATCAAAGAATTAGTTCCAGCATTGGTTGACAAGTCGGCTTCAAAAATTGAAACTGAAACTTTATATTCCTTGAGCTTTTCTTGAAGTTCTTCCAAAACCTTCTTGCTTCTAGCCACTAGTGTCAATTCAAAGCCGCGTTTAGCTAAATACTTGGCAAAAGCCATACCAATACCAGAGGAAGCTCCGGTAATAACGGCAGTCTTGTGCTATATAGTATTCAAATTACGTT